>OY856414.1:143031200-143271200 GCA_963693085.1 Alisma plantago-aquatica
TCAAAAAGAGCTATTCTAATAAGAAATAAGAAAGATAATGAGAAATAATAAAGAATAATGCATTTAGATGCATCAAGAAGGATAATGAGTATCCAATAAAAAGGATTTCGAAATCATAGAGTTTCTTGGGATCTAAGGAGTCCCAATGAAGAGAGAGGAAAGAGAAAATACCAATAAAGTCAAATAAGAAGATAATATGATGCATAATGACTAATTATGAGGTATTGTTAAAAAGAAGTATTATTTCAACAAAAGGAATTGAAATAGAATTTCATGGTTAATGGATTTAAATGCAAGAATAATGATAATAAGAAAAAGGATTTTCGTTTTTCCAATTATCCATGAAATAAAGCTTAACAAAAGGATAATGAGGAGAGAGAAGAATACTTCTCCTAGAAGGAATTTGAATCCTTTTGGAAAGGGACTCTTTGAGTCGTGTATAAGCCTACCTAGGGCTTCGTTTCTCACCCCTATATAAGGGGTAGAGCCCTGGTTTGAAAGGAGGAGAGAACCCCATGTTCTTCTACCTTCTTCTTCTTCCAAGTTTTCATCCAAACCCTAATCTTTGAGAATGACTCTATCTCTTGAGTAGCGAGGGACCATGTGAAGTCGAGATGGTAGGTGGATGCCCCACGAGACTAGGGAAAAGCTTCGCCATCATGGTGCTGCCCTAGCTCGAACGCAGCAGCTGCAGCACGACTGCTATGACAACCGTGCATTGCAGGCATGTTCGGCCAAGCCAGCCACCATGGACATGGGTGGAAGACACCTCGAAGGGTGCGGAGGGTCGACGTAGGTCAGGGAAGGATCTGCCATGACTTTCAGGGTCCAAAAGGGGGGAGATCAGGCTGCGCAAGCTGCAACTAGGGTTCCTGCCGCGGAAGCAGCAACAATTCGGAGGTTGAAGAAGCCATAGAATGTTAAAGGCTACGTTGCGCCTCCCCATTGGCCCAAGTGAGGTATTTCTTTCAAAAATCATAACTCTTTAATAGTAGCTCGGATGACAAACGTTTATACATGAATTTTGTTCAGAAAAATGAGGGGAATCCATTAAAAATATAATTGGAGCCTGATTCTGCTTGAAATTCGAAAAGTAATGGAAGTTGTTAACTTTAGTATAATAGTGATTAAGAAACCTTATTTGGATATGATTAGTAGGGTTTAATGGATGATATTAACTTGTTAATCATAAAGAGATACATTAAGATCGAAAAAGATGAATTTTTCATGTAATTAGTTAATTTAGAGTTTCATTTGCATGAATATCCTTTAATGAGCCTTGAAACCCTAATGTTGGCAATTTGACTCTTAATGACATTAATTATACAAATTTGTGAATAAAGTTAAGGGATGACGATTTTAAGCTATTTTGAGCATTAAAGTTCCTAATTGTGGTTAAATACCCTAAATGTAGTAATTAGGGTTTTCTAATGAATAAAAGATAGAATTAATGGTAAATCAAGTTCATATGCGAATTAGACTATAATGAACTTTGAATTGATGATAAATGAGCATAATGATCTTGTCATGGATTAAAAGGATAAAAAAATAGCTTTGATGAAAAAGATGATTAATGGACTTATTTAATGGCTAAATATGCCTTTAATCCGAAACTAAGGATTAGATGTTTAAATAATTAGGGTTGGTGATCAATTGCATTACATTAGGGTTTGAAATAGTAAAAGATGAAGGGAAACCATAAAAGTGGACTAGAAACCCTAGGAATCGAGCTAGATTTAATAAATCTTAATGACATGAGTAATAAAAGGAAATTGTATAATTGTTTCATGATCTTATTGAATGCTTGATTAGTTTTCTGAGGATTTTATCGATGTTTACATCATGGCTTGAATTAATTATTGGATGAATTTAATTCATGCAAATTATAACCTCACCATGAACTCAGGCCACGACGGCGCCAGAAAGTAGGACAGAGACCACCGCGATCCAGGCGCGTTCCGGAAAGCGACGAGGAAGGAATCTGCAAGATCGCATCTACAAAGTCTAGACTACAGAGTCATCCATGCAGTGTGGTGGCCACAGGCCGGCATGAGTCTGAGAGAGAGAGATCATCGATGGATTTAGAGCTCACTGCTGATGGTGCCTACGGCGGCGTCTTGTTCTTCAGATGAGCCGCTGAGTTAGTAGCGATGCAGGTGATCACGGGTGAGAAGGGTCTCGCTGATCCAGACAGACCAAATTCCAAACTCGCCCGACTCAATACTGAACCAAATGGTTCACTTAAGCCAACTAGGGAGAGTTGTGGGCCAATCAGGACTGCCACCTGGAGATCCGACGGCCCAGATAATATCAAAAAGGTAATTATCTCAATTTAAGTACAGATCTTAGAAAATGCATTTAAAATAGCTCCAGTGTCCAATAAATTCCCGAAAAATACCCCCAGACTCAAAAAGGTATCCTCTATACTACTGGACCCTTAGATCATACTTTTGAAGAACAACTGATGATGATATTAATGTAGATAATTTAGAGTCCATTAGTTGAAATAAATAGTATCTAGGTGATATTAATTCTCAGAAAATTTTAGTAGAACTTTAATAACACTGGAAACCCACTTGTGAACTCTGATATGGAATGTACTTTCATCATCAATATTTTGCTTAAATTCTCCAAAATTGGATTCAACTAATATACAACTTAAACCTATATAAGAAAACTTATACCATCATAGATCAAACTTAGATAAGATTTCGCATGCTTATTTCAACTATCATTCTATCATCTACTCTATGTATCACATATCTTGATAAGGCTCTAGACATCTAATCTAGACTACTCTCTCTTCTAGACTGATGTCACTCCCTTTCACTTAGGTTTCATGAACACTAACTACTCTACAGTGTGAGGGACACATTTTTATATTTACATATATATAATAAAATATTATATAGTTTTTCTCCGAGAAAGAAGACGTCAGAGAAAACACTCGAGGCTCGAGCCGATTGGAAAACAAAACCAAATCAGCAAAACCGAGTGTCCCACACACAGTAGATAGTCTAGTGTCATGTAACCTAGTGAAATGGTGAGAACGAGATGTAGACTAGTGTAGCTACCCAATACATATGAGCTCTATATGGAAAGGGTTTCTCACACTTGTCTAAACCCAGTTCTCGAACATCTAGGTTCTAACCTAGAGGCTAGGTCAAACCTTATTCCTATAGAACAACTTACTAAGTCTCTAAGGTTTAAAGTGAGAGGTGAGATTTAGGTTTAATGTTTCATGGTGAGCAATTGTTAGGTGTAGCTAATGTTCATGCTCTGATACCAACTGTGACGTCCCCGGATTTTGGTTTCTCCAAACCCTATTGGGAATGAGATGTCAGAATCCGAAAACATCATCCAATCATATCAGAAAGCGATGCGGAAGCATAATACGCATACATGAACGTACAACCATAACATACTCAACATTCAACATGTATTTTTATACAAAAAGGACTTATTACAAAATTAATTACAATTACAGATTGAAATATGATTTACAAGTCTAAGAACATGTATGCTAACTAGGATCTTCACAATAGGTACAACCTGAACAACTTGCTCACATCATGTACTTTTCCTCCCATGCTAACTCTGAACCTAAAACATACGTGAAACAACAAATCAACACACAAGGTGTTGTGTACATGGGCAGAAAGATACATATATTTATGGCTTTCATAATTTTGAAAAAGATTTGCAGAAGGAAAGAAATTCATAGAAAACACTTCTTTATTAATCGAAATACACCAATTTCATTCATTTTCCCAGATGAATTGCATTATCAAGGTGGACTAGTACCAAAACATAAATATGGGCCCATCCCCGTGTACCAAGTACTCTAGGGAGATTCCCCGTACACCGTGTGCTCTGGGAAGGTGTACTAGCCAACATTAATCCATTCCCTCATAAGGGGGATAATGAGCACCTTAAATAACTACAAAGCATCTACTTATCATTTATGTTTACCAATGATAAAACGTCGAGTACTATATAGTGCTACTACATCCAATATTTGCAAATAGAAGAGAGCATACATACATATCATGATTGCAACCAAGAAAACCATAGTCATATACTTAAATAAAACCCATGTACCTGAGTTCAGAGAATTATAATCATCTTGGATCATCTAGAACTTTGTCTGTGACCTGATTAAATATAATTGAGCATCATTAATACAAGGTTCATCATTATTAATGGTATTTAAGTTTTGTTCAAGATTTTGGTCAAACCTAGTCAATGTAATGTTAGGATGGTGTCTAATATTTTTAGTCTGATCTATATGTCATTATTAAGGTCTGGTACGAATTTCACATTTTTCTAATGCCTTATCTATTAGCTATAATTAATATGAGGATTAAACATGTAATTTAGGCATTAATGAGAAAAGGCCTAACATAGATCAATAAATGACTATCACATAAGAGATGTGCCTACTAGCTCAGATCCTAGTCCCCTTTGTAGCTTAATGGGTTGACCTAGTGCATGGCTACCAATGGGGTAGGCCCATCAGGTCATTAGATGACTTAGTAAATGGCTACCAAGAGGGTAGGTCCAGCAAGTCACTTTGAGTCAGAGATTGGACTACCTTTGGGTAGTGCCATGCGACTCAACCCTAGATATTGATCTACCTGTTAGGTAGGATCATGCGGGGTTTAATAAGGATCTACCTAGAGAGAGGTAGTATCTCAGTCTATTGTAGGGACAACACAAAGATAGGGGATAGGAAAGGATTGAGTAGTATGGTTTAAAATATAATCTTGGTTGTTAAATGCTAATTGGCTAATTACTTTGTTATTATAGTTGTACGGTTATTGTTTCCCCCACATACCAGCTTCTTGCTGACCAACGTTTTGTTTGTCGACGTTTTAGGTACAATGAAAAGAACAAACAATAAAGTGGCGTATGTAGAACTAAATGAGAAATAACATACACAGGAGGATTAGTTAGATTAGTATCTTCATGGATAGAAGTTTAGAAATCCCATCTTTTAAAAGGTAAGTAAAGTTTTTATTTTATACCAATTTTCAGTTTAGTAGTAGAATTTCATAATTATTATTGATTATTTATCGAACCTTTGATCTGGGTTATTAGATAACGGCTTTGATCTCTTGGTCTCCCTTAAGTGGGGGTTACTGGGAGATGGGGGCATTACAGTTCTCTAACATATACTTGTGTGCTTGACTTGATATCACATATCATGACCAATGGACTCTCTCATCTATCAGTACACACACTTGTCTTATGTATTATTATCGTCAAGTTTACTTCCACAATAACATATGACTAGGGACATAACAAGAATATATATACTCTTAACATTGATATGATCTCATTATTTAGGTCATCAACCTAAAGACGCATGCTATTGAGTAACATCATTCTTTAGAAATCTATTATATATGTGTCATCCTTTAATGATTGATATTAACATAATAGAAAATTTAAGTTTATCATTATCAAATCAAGTATATGATGCCCCATCACAATCACCATATGATTGGCTCTATGAACATATATACCAACAAATTTCTATGTCTTTTAGCTAAGGGGTTGGAAGCATACCCCGCAATAGAAGACAAAATGGAAATTGTTAGCATTAAAGCTGGTATGAGCATACTAATTGGGTATGGGCCAACAATAGGAAAAATGATATCAATTATAATAAGGCTTTCCTTAGACGAGAAAATTACTATCGAAGTGGACATAAAAAGAATATGAATTTTAATAAGATGATAATCAAGAAATACACTTACCATCAATAAAATATAAGAGTTTCCATAAAAACACATATAAAGAATATAAGGCACATAGTCCATCAGCATCAATAATACTACATGCATGCAAGATAAACATAGCACCAGTGAAATATATAGTTAGTGGTAGTTAGGGTACATAATGCATAACTTGATAGAGAGTGATGTACTTCCAGACTCCTAATAATACAATATTGGGTGGAACAATGCACCCTAGGTGAGAAGGTGCACCCATATATATAGTATGAGTGGAAAGACACACTCAGTATGGAACAAAACCCAATAGAACCAAAGAATTACAATACCTTACTGATAATGAATCACAAAGCATGCATTATGTAGAGGCAAGTGAAAGTTTAGTCATATGGATAGAATTAATGAGATTTAGATCACACAAATGGACAATATGAAACATACACCACATAAGTGGGAAAAATAGTTCATATCCACAATTTGAGTTTCACCCATGAATTAAAGTGCAATTTTGAGCCAATAAGAATATCCAACAAAAGAGTCATATCAATTAACTCACATGAGCCAACCTCTCAGAGGAAAGAGATAAAAGTGTATAGGATAATATGTCCCAAAGGACCAAGAGAGTGATAAATAATATAAATTTCTCTATTTGATCAAGGGGATACAACATACATCAAGAGAGGGTAAAATTAGGCTAACTTCTCAATGTGGATAAGAGAATGTAACATAACTCATGTCCATACAACATAAGTCTAAAGTTAACCCTACATCCAAGCTAGGGTCTTGACAACACCTATTGACCATATTATATAGAATAAGGGTTAGGTCCACATTAACTAGATAAACACTAAAAATCACTTTTTATCATCTTAGGTTATCAAAACCACATTGTCATGTAGATTATACATTATTGATTTCATAGCATATTTTACTTTATTTTTAGGAGTTATTGATTATTACTTATGATATTTTGAAATTTAACCTAATTTAAAAAACCTTAAAATCACATTTTGATTTGATTGGATTTAAGTGATGAAACATGTTATAACCTCAATTTTTACTTTGTATGATTTTCCAAATTTATCAATAAAAGGAGGCTTGTTTGGGAAATTGTGTGATTTTCTTTGTAAAATGATTACTTTACAAATTTCCCTTGAATGTTGATTTTACTGTTTTATTATCCCAATAATGGACAAATGGGGAAAAGGAAGAAAGAAAACCCCATAAGATGAAATAGAATAAAAGAAATAAGTATTAACTACATATGTCTAAGAGAATAATGTATAATTCTCTAGAAAGTGGCATGAATGGCCACAATTAACTAGTTCTCAGTTACATATGCTTCCTAAAGTCAAAATAAAAGAAAGGGGGAGAAAAGATGGTGTTTTAATGTATAATATATGCCTTATAAGTGGATGAGTTGCATATGAAGAAAAGTCCCCTTTATTTTCAAGTTTTGGTTCCAAACTTTGCACACCAGTAGATTAAGCCATTAAAGAATTTTTTGTAAATGTTGGGATTAAAAGGATGCATGGTTTGAGAGATATGGATTTTACAAAAATCCCTAAAGTTTGGATAATACAGTTGGAAAGTATTGAATGTAACATTATTTTGATTTCTATTAGGAGTATAAGTATCTAACATGCGTTATGACAGTCATAGATCATGAATCCGAGAACGGACCCATCATCACCCAGCTCACGCCTGGTTTGGAAAGGATAACAAAAACTAGAGTTTCTTGGATCAAATTTTGTGATGATCAATGAATGAGCAAGTCGGGAAAGTATTTCCTTGGCTTGGTGAGGCCAATATGAATCAGCCTACCCTAGGTTTGAGGACTCTAGAAGAATCACTCATCTACATCCCTCCATGGCTGATCCCCAACAATATAGAGGGACTTACATCCCTCTACAACTCATCTAAGTTCCCACGAAGATGGAATGATGAATCCTGAAGTCATTCCTACTCCAAATTTCTTGACATCTCCATTCCTACCTCCTCGTATGTTCTCACTATCATGCACACCTCTGACTCCCATCGTGGAAATCAAAGCGATGTTTGTGTTCACTGGAGCCAGGTAAAGGCAGAGGAACCCCTAGTTATTGCAAAAGGAGGCATATTATCCCAAGTCAACCCTTTGGTTGACCGATCTAGCCTACGAGAAGAAGTGAGTCGAGGAAGAAGAAGGTCCCCGGTGTAAATACCATTCTACCCTCTCCTTCCCTTCAAAAAAGCTAAGATCTTTTGGTCATTTTCCATGCTTCAATATGGGTCCAAAGATTGTCACCACCCGGACATATGAGTGAGGTTGGCTAAAGGCCACTGGCTTGGCCCAGCCGTGTTGGCAAGGCAAGTCATGAGGCTGGTTGCCTAGTTGGCGGCCTATGATTAGCCCATAAGCATTTATTTTGTAAAAATCCTAGAAATTAGTAGGATGATTGGATAATAATAAGTAGTATATGGTTTTTGTTCAAAAAAATGCATACTATCCAATAAAAATATAATCAGAACCTGAATGTGCTCCTAGATCAAAAATTATTTGAAGTTGACATCTTTAATGCATTAAATGAATCAAGACCCCAATTTCTAAGTGAGGATGAATCTAAAGGACTCAACTGATGTTGATATTCAAAGTTGGATCTTTTATGATCAAAGGACACCTTGGACTCATATGAACTCAATAATCCAAGATTTGAAGTATTAGGGTCTCCTTATATATGTATTGATGATATTATGGTTTGTCAGCCCAAAGAATATAGAAGTATCAAATGCATATTCCTTAATATTATTAACCTTGACATGACTTCAAAAGAATAAAGATTGGGACTTTTTGAATGAATAATACATAGTTGACTTGATTGGATCTCAATCATTTATATGGCATCAAAATTAGGGTTTGTAGATTAAAATAGCATTGAAGGTAATAATTGAGCTTATGGAGATTAGAACTTAGTGAAACACTAAGTTGGACTTAGAAACCTCACATGGAACCCAAGTCAGTTCAAATAGTAGATTTTGTATGAAATAATGATACATGGATGTTATGTTGTAACATTCTTGATAAATTGGTCAGTTTCTTGTCTACCTTTTCGGATCGATCTTTCTTAAAATTCAAGTAACTATTGAAATAGGTATATGGTTAAACCTATGAATAATTATTGTAAGTTTCACATGGATTCCCATAATTTTTCCCCGCATGGTTTGCACATATATGGTTCCTTGTTTATTTCATTCCTTGCAAACTATAAAGTGACTATTGCTATCACAACATATATATGGACATAACTAGGTCAAATCCTAAGTCTCCTCTGGAGCTTCATTTATATATGAGAGAATGATGATCTAGATCTTAGTCTACCAGTTGGGTAGAAAAAAGGATAGTCATTGGCCTAAATCTTGGTCTAACCTTCTGGGTAGGATCAAAGGCCATCTACCTTCTGGGTAGGATCAAAAGGACCATAAAGGGTCTACCATCTGAGTGAGGTATGTCCCACACCCGTTGTAGGGACCGACAGATGTTGGGTAGATCAGGATTGAGTAGTTATGATCAAGGATGCTAAATCTGATTTGCTAAACAATAATATGAAGGATTATGTTGTTACAAATAAATGTGAATATTTTGTTTCCCCCACATACCTGTATAACTTGCTATACTGAATGCATGTTTTGATTGTTGGCATTTTAGGATAATATGCTACATGATCGGAATTAGACATTCAAGAAAAGAAGGCACTAAAACTAAACAAACAAAGTAAAGCTCTGAGGATATAGATATATGGTATATTTCTTGTGTGGAACTTTAGAGCCCATATTTTTGTAAGCATTTATGAAAAAAATTTATCTTGTACAAAACTTAGTTCAATTTATTGAAATTTATTAATTATTTCTTATTATGTGCTAAACCATAGATCATGTGTATTATGGTAATGGCTCTTTCTTTTTGGCCTTCCTTAAGGGTTTTCTAGGAAGTCGGGTCATTACAAAACCAATATCATTGGATGGAGAAAAATATAAGGATTTCAAAAAATATTTTCTTTTATTTTTTGAGATCTATTCAATTTACTATTACTTTTATAGGTTAAATATATATATTGATTTAGTAAAAAACTATATTACACAATTACTGGTATACCCTTGCATATGATTAAGAATCACATAGTATGGAAAATGGTATACCAGTATGTTACTTATGATCTAATGATGTGTGATCAAAATCAAATCCGGTAGGAGAAGGACAATACTTCCTGTTACATGTGTGACAACATTAAATCATTGTGAGGGAAAAAGTGAGAAAAGAACATCAACGATCATCTCATATTCGTTCTTCAACCTAGGAACCACCCAGCCATGGAGGATCTTCCTAGACATAGATCAAAAGGAAGGATGGGGGTCGCTCGGGACTAAGAGTTACTCCATTTGGCATGCACCTCTAAAACTGAACTCTCCAGCCCCAAAACAAATCTTGGGCACAAAAAAAGATTGTTTCAATGGGAAGTGGTTATGAACCTTAGGAACTTGAGAAATTGGAGAATGAAAAACATAGAGGAAAATAAATGTGAGGAATGAGTTGGAATGTGTCAGTCAACGATGATGAACGAAGAATAACCAAGAAAACTGGATTAGAACACGAACAAGGGTTATTGATGCAAACATAAGAGAAAAGAGGTAAAAGTATGCATATCGTGAACATGGAAACTTGGTGTGCAAAGATATTCTTTATGCTCTAGCAAGTAGACTCGGTATCATGGAAATCATGATGGGGTACTGATGCATGTCATCAGTTCCAGGTAGCACCGCCATCAAGACGGAGATGGGAGTAGGTGTCTAGGACAAAGAGGGCATAAAAAGAGACAAAAAATTATTCTTGGGGGTTTGGCAAAGATAGTGGAGGGTATCTATATGGGTTTGAAGGTCGAATAAGGTGAGGAGAAGAAAAAGAAAGGAGGAATAGAGGATAAATAGAGGAAGAGAGAATTGGTTTGTGGAGGTGGCAATATAGCCATGAAACCATAGATTTTATAATGTTATTTTTTAGTGCAAAATAGGTTGTTGTGCCTCTTTACTCATATCAAAGGAAATTTCGATGATTACAAAGTGTAAGCAAAGATTATATAGAGAAAAAACAAGAATAAAAGCTAAGAAACAAAAAGTAACTACTACTAACTGTCTATACAACTTTTTGCATCTCTAAAACAGAGTTCCCATAGAGCCCTATATACTCTACCAAACCCTAGAAAAATCCTCCCATTCCTCTCTTTCCACAAATTATGTATGATCAAAGAGGCCAAGACCTTCTCAAACTTCTGCCACTTTAGCTAGTCTTTCGAAAAATTAATGAAATGGCCACAGTTTCTCAGAAATAGGTACCACAAAGTCATGCTATAGTTGCATTTGAAAAAAAAAATGATCAATAGATTCTCCATTCCCCAAATAGAATGGGCATCTCTGAACAAATTGAAATCCCATCTTTTGTAGAAAATTGATAGTAGGCAATCTCCACAAAAACTATTTCCAATGAGTAAAAGGGTACCTTTGAGGAATAGGTGAAGACCAAATCCACCTCCCCTAGGACACGTTCGGCCACTTTCTTCTCGAGAGATTCCACTCATCACTAATCTTGAAAGAGGAGCCTCCTTTATACAATACCATATCTTCATTACCAGAAGGAGATAACTGATCAACAAAAATATCACACGCAGCTGCACTTCTCCTGAAATAAGGGTATATTCACCTATAATCATCAATACAACATCCAACTTTACAATTCAGACCTTTTCCAAGCATGAATAGCAACTTAGACTCAACATGATCAAACAACTTCTTTTTATCTCTCAACCAAGGATCTCTCCAGAGAAGAAAGTGATCCTCTTTACCTATTTTGAACTCAACCTCCTTAAGCAAAGTATTTCTTTGTTCAAGGATTTTTCTCTAGAGCCACAAAGAAGAGGATTTGGCTCTGACCACCCAAACAAACTCCTCCTTAATATATATTTTGTGAAGCCACTTAACCCATAAAGCTTCTTTATCACTCGCAACACTCCACAGATTCTTCAACAGTCCACCATTCGACCAACCATTGACAGTTCTTATACCAAGACCTCCTTCCCCTTTGGGCCTACAAATAAACTTCCAAGCAACATGATGAATATGTTTCCTCTCAGCATCATCACCCCAAAGGAAGTCCCACATATGATGCTCAATAATATTGATGATAGATTTCAGTAAAGGAAACACATAAGACCAAAAAATACTATATGAGGATAAAGTAGAGATGACCAGTTCCACTTTCCCAGCTTGGGATAAAACATGACACTTCCACGAGTCAAGCCTGCCCTTAATCTTATCAACAATAGCGCCACACATATCTTTAGTCAACCTACCAGTAAATAAAGGAACCCCTAAATATCTAACTAGTTGAGAACATTTATTGATCTTTAAAATTGAGGAGACATCACTATCAACAACAAGTTTACTCAAAAAGATTTGACTATTTTCATTGTTGATCTTTAACCCCAAAAAATAGCAAATGGAATCAAGAACCTTCTTCATACCAGTAGCATTCTTCAAATCAGATTTAGAGAAGAGCAAGAGATCATCTGCAAATATTACATGAGATAATTTAACCTTCTCAGAAGCAGTTAAAGGGACAATATCACCATCCTTCACAGGAGATTTGATAATGGTCGTCAATCCCCACATAGCAATAACAAACAAGTAGGGGGAGAGAGGATCTCCCTGACGAACATCATTGTAAGCCTCAAATTGAGAAGGACATCCATTCACAAGGACTTTGAAAGTGGTTGACAAAAAAGCATTCTTTAATCCACTCAATCCAGCAACAAGGGAATCCCATCTTCCATAACAAAAACAAGATATAATCTCTCCTGATAGTATCATATGCCTTAGCCAAGTCATCTTTGATACACATGTTCTTCTGAGTACCCATGAAGGTGCTAAGCATATCATTATCTAAAGGAATAGCTTACCCATGTTTCTACAATGAACAAAGGCTACTTGGTTATTATCAATCAAAGAAGGGAGGATGAATTTCAATCTATTCATAAGGATTTTCGTAATCACTTTATAAATCAAATTGCATAAAGATATAGGATGAAAATATTTAAGGAGAGTGGCCCCACAAACTTTAGGGATCAAGGTTATAAGAGTTATATTACATTCCTTAAGCAACTTTGCAGAGCTGAAGAAACTTTGAACAATAGAAATAATCTCTTCTGCAATGATCTCCCAAACAGACTTAAAAAGAAAGCATTGTAACCATCCGGGCCAGCTGCCTTATCATCATTCATTGACTTGAAGCCTTTTTTACTTCACCTCTGGTAACATGTTTCCATAAATCATCAAACTAGTTCTTGGAAATAGAAGGAAGTTCCCACTTAGCATCCCACTCAACTAGAGAATCAAAAGCACTATTGAACAAATTATTATAGAACTACTCCACCTATAATCTAATTGAATCAGAATCATAGATATTACTATCATCATCCACCTAAGGTACATTGATGTTATTATTAAGCCTTCACATCATCAATAAAGCATAAAATAATGTTGAATTCCAATCTCCTAATTTGATCCACTGAACCCTACTTTTTGTGTAAGAAGACTTTCCTCATCATAAATAGCTTTTATAGCTTCAGTTCTCACCCGAGAGAGAGCCTCTTGTTTCTTAGGATCACCAGGATTAACATCAACCTCCATCTGCAACCGAACAACTTCCAACTCAAGCTCCTTAGCCTTAAAAAAAAGGTTACCTACCACATCCTTATTCCACTTCCTCAATGCAAAGGAGACAACCTGCAATTTTTTAGACCCTAAACATAGGGGAACCTCCAACAACCATCTCATTCCAAGCCTTATCAACAATCTCTTTATAACCATTATGTGAAACCAAGAATTTATGAACCTGAAAGGTGAGGGATATTTTTACCTACATCCAATCTCAAAACAATTATTCTATGATCACTAATAAGAGGAGATACAACTTCACACCAATAGTTCAAGAAACCCGTGTTACTGAAGATCTAGTCAATTCTTGAAAATGTACTCTTACCACTTCTACTATGGTTGTCCCAAATAAAAAAGGGACCCTCCTTGACCATTTCAAGAAGTTCAGTATCAGAGACAACCTCATTAAACTTCTTCATACACTTCCTTGAAGGCATATTCTTCCCAAACCTATCACCAATCAATCTCACTACATTAAAATCAGCTAACACACACCAGTTAGATGGGAACATAGCATGGAAATTCCTTAGAGAATCCCATAAAACATATCTTTTGGCATCAGCACTAGCACCATAAATAGCTGATAAGAAAAAGTTAACGTGTTCTTAGTGACATAATAGTGAATAGCTTGTTTTTACATGATGAAATCACTTCCACAGTTACCTCTGGATCACACCACAAAACTATAATCTGATTCTAAGAGTAAAACTAAGAATTATCAACATAACTAGTGCCAAGATAGAGAGAATTGACAAAACTATCAAGATCATCTTGCTTCACTCATGACTCTAAAATGATGTTAATGTTCTCCTTATGTCTACTAAAGACACTCTAAATGTGGGGAATCTTATTACTGTCTCCCCTCACATTCCACGACATCACAGTAAAGGAATCAACCATTATAGAAATTGGTAGTCCCACTTCCACCACCATTCTGGTGTACATTGCCTTTCTCCCCTACTTCTAGTTCATTACCATCAAAATTTGAAAGAGAAGAGTATTTATTCACTGACTCTAAAATTTTTCTCACCAAACTTTTCACTGAAAATCTAGGAGCGAACTTCAATTTCCTACCCATAGTTTCCCATCCAGCATCAGGTGAAGTCGACGGGTGATCAGGCTTGTATCCACATTCCCACTAGTACTAGTGCTTGTAGCTTCAATCACCACTACTGATACTGAATCTTCCACATTACCATCCTCAACATCAATGCAAATCTCAGTATCATCCTCCACCACTTGCTTCCTTGGAACCCACTCCTTTTTCATCTTCTTCTTTGAAATATCCTCATCTAACTTCTCATATTTACACAACGAAGATTCATGATCAAACATACTACACGACATACACCTGAAAGATTTTCATTCATATTAAAACTCAATCATATCACACTGACCATCCTCACTAATAACTTGCAGTTCTTTCAGAAAGGAGAAGTCAATAGAAATAATAACTTACAATCTGGCATACTCCAACCTACGGAACTCTGATGTGAGCTTATCAGGGCATAGTGGTTTTCCAAAATAGGATCCAATATGGTTAAACATCTCAGGGTCCCATAACTCCATAGGAAGCTTATGAATTTTCAACCATATAGGGACTTCAGATAGTTATGCCTTCTCTAATGACTCCCTCCTCTCCCACTTATTAATGATCAAAGGTTTGTTGACTACAAACCAAGGCTCACCATCAATGGCAGTTGACAGATCCTCATCATTGTCAAACATCACAATGAAGAATCCACGGCCCCTAGATCTGAGCTCTATCTAACCTTTCACCCACCAAATCTAAGCTAAGTGATGAGAAAGCACTGACATGTAAGGATTCAAGCCCACAACATAACCAACCACCATTCTACTCCATCTAGCAACATTTTGCTCGGTGATAGCTTTAGGGTAAACCAACTTTTCATTGACCACTCAGATATCTGTCTTCTTTAAATTAACATGACTTAACCCCTTCTTGTTCTTAAATAGATCCAACCATTGTTGTAATTTCTCAGTAACAGATACAACTCCAACAGTTCCTATCCCATGCGAATGACCCTCCACAGACTTCACCTCGCCTGGATCTAGAGGGTTAGACAGCTACTTCTCACCGGAAGTTACCTCCCATGTCACCTCCACATTCACCTTTGTGTTTGCCTCCACACTCATCTCAGAGGGTTCCATCGTTGCCATTATTTTATAGTGTTGATGGTTCCAAAACTAATGGAGGAAACATGGGTCGAAACTATAGTGTGTGGAGAAGCTGAGAGAGAGAAAATCCAATGTGAAGAAATCAAAGAACAACCTAGTTTCCCCAATAGAGACTAAAGGGACAGAGGTAGGATAGAGTCAAGTGGCTGTAATGAAAACTATATGGCCATGAGTGTGTATGTGGTTTCCAAAGTTAAGGAAATCATGTGTGACATGTACATTGCTGAGAAACGTTAGATAAATGGGATTTCATAGAAAGTGAGATTAAATACATTGTTATTTTTCTTTCCTTAGTTATTTTAGGACTCAAACTTGCTCAGTGAAAACCTAACTTGATAGTTAGACAAATAGGAAATGAAGAAATTGACTTTGCCATTAATTTCTACTTTTGAGGTTATTTACTATTTTATAAAATATTTTTGTCCTTAAGTTATATTTTCTCTCATAAATAAAACTAGCATAGATATGATTGTTCAACTAATATGAAAATTTACACATAGACTAATTTTGGTATGTAGGATATGATTTTGGAATTTGTTTTCACCTTTGAAGTCTTTGCATAATTTATTTAATATTTTTGGCCTTACCTCATAATTTATTTTCTAAATGAAATTAGGATAGTTATTATTGCGTGGACAATGTGAAACATGGAACCCTATCAAAGTGGGACCCAAGGAAGATGATTTCCATAATATTAGGCTTTTGAGATTTACTTTTAAGAGTTATAATGCAATTAGAGTTTTAGGCTCATAACTATTTATTATTATAATATTACATCATCACCTTTATTATTTATTATTTAGAGTCTCATTATCTTCATCTTGTTAAAAAAAGAGTTCCTCTATATTATTATGCACAAATTTCCATATTTTACTTATTTATCCTATTAACTCTATTAATTTAGTATATATTCAAATAATGACACATATTGATATTATGGACATCAAAACTTATGTTGTAATTCCAATTTATGTATTAAGCACATTAACCTCTCTCTCTAGACATATCTTGACCATTAGGTGAATACTATTTAGTAAGGGAAATATCTTTGACATATTTCATGGACTTACATACATTTTAGCACACATTTAGGGTATTATGTTAATATGAATGAGTAATGATTTGTTGTGTTGTGTTGATTATTGAACCTAATGCCACTTAATGTGTTATATTTGTTTTCAAATCTATATAATATTGGTTACAAGTGAGTTATTAATGTTATATGCATTAAGATATGTCCTCATCCATGTTTGTTCTAGTCTAAAGAACCAAACATTCTAATCTCCTAATAATGGGAACATGATTTCTAGAGTCAAGATACTAGGTTTCAATATGTTACAATCAGAGTTTGATCTTTGAGATCAACTCATGAAGCCTTCCTTCGTTGGGATTGGGAAGGGTCGCAATGATGCTCATCTATTTCTTTTGATACTACATATCCCAAAAGGGTCTATTGGAGTCCAAATAGGGATTCCTATCATGACCAACTACATGGAGGAGCAAAGGGGAAAACACAATGAGGGAGCTTATATGAGGAGACCACTTTATATAATGTGAACACTTCAAGTGAGTTTGTAGGAATCAGGAAGAGGCAAAAAAAGTCAAATACCATAGAGAGACTATAGCATAGGGATTGAGATTCAATGTAAAGAACAACAAAAATTGTTAAAATTGTATAAGTATGTTGGGGACTAACTGAAACTCAACTCATATTGTAGGAGGTCTTCGAGATGGTATCTATGTTTTTTGTTAAGCATAATTCCTAGAGATGACTTGAAAGGGTCTAGGTGGTTAACAAGAGGAGATGGTGGTTGGGATCATGCACAAGATCCAAGGGTGGTTTTTTGTGTGTGTACTAGTGTATACCTAATATCTTAGGGATTGTCTTAGGGGTATTAGAAGCATAAATTGTGGTAAAGGTAAGGAATGGTCAATGTGGAAAATGAAAAAGGGAATGGTGAGTATTGGCGAATTAGGTTGGGATGTGATGAACATTTCACAAACTGACCCAACAAAACATTTGCAATTGGAATCAAGGAGAAAAAGTGAGCAGAGGGGGAAGGAGTAACTCCTAGTGGATGTATAATAGTAAAGAGGAGTAAGAAAGAATATAAGAACATCAACCTTGATCTATTCAACACAAAAAGAGAGCCTTCAAATTGCCAAATCCCGATGCAGAGAGTGCATCAACCATGTGACAAACTAAATATATAGAACCTTATTAATTAAATGTAACAAAATGATTTCATCATTTCTATTAGGTTATTTAATGTCTTTTTTATCTCTAAATTAAATTAGGAGAGAATACAATGACCATTTTACATGCTTTGATATGTATACCAATTAGGATATGAGGATGCCAATTTCATCATAAATTGAACTCTTAGAAGCTTTTACTGTATTTTCTTTCTTGTATGTTAAGCATACACAAGGATTTATTCATCTTAATTGATCAACTGTGACTACATTTTTTGTATAATCCAATTCCTTTTATGTTTTACTTCAAGGAAAATTCTAAAGTCTAAAATTATAGTTCAAAACATATTATTTGGTGTATTTTTACATTAGAAACTACTACTAAATTTAATAGGATATTACATCTAAATTTTTTACTAGATGTAGATTAATAATGAATTCAAGTTGTTATTTGACATCAATGATTATTAATTTATTCTCAAATAGGGGAATATATATAATATATTGCCATACTCTAACATAGGCCTTAAATAAGGATTGTTAAGCCATGAACCTAGATTTTGGTATGTTACAATACTCCAATTTAAAGATAATTACTTCCTCAATATCCAATCAGTTATAGTATGATATACTATGTTATACGTTCTAACCAAATTACTGTTTCCGAGTTCACATAATGTAATGGATCATAATGTACGCTCCATATCAACTTTACTGTCTAAATCCAAGGTGAAACTATATGTTACAACCCCAATTTTTGGGTTCATATGGTTGGAAATGCAATTTCCGCAATAAATGTATGATTATGGGAAATGTATGAATTATATGTATTGAATGGATGTCCTTTACAATATTTTCTTTGTGCATGTGATTTTGTGGAACATAATATGATAATGAATCCAATATGATTAATGGAAAAGAAAGAAATCAAATAATGCATTATTAAGAAGGAAATTGAGATAATAATGAAAATATGAGAAATATGTGGAAATATGGATAATGGAATCATCATGGAATAGATTTCGAACTCCACATGGTTTCTTGGGATACAAGGAATCCAAATAAAGAGAATAAAAGAATAGGAGAGAGAAAATATGCATAAAATATGCCTTAACAAGTGATAAGTTAAATATGAAGAAAAGCCTCACATCCTTTCGAGTTTGAGTCCCAACTTGGAACAGACGTATTTTAAGTCCTTATGGACTATCTCTTAAAATTTGGTATTAATTGGACATGTGGTTTGGGAGATATGATTTTTGGAAGTTTTCCTAAAGTGAAGAGGATTATATTAAATGTCACAATATATGGTTTAAGAGCGAGCAACATGGATCGTTGGATCTTGATCCAACGGTAGGTGTACATCATCCACTTCTAGTCGAACTGGGAAACAGGCCACTGGATGGTGAATTTCCAATCCAATTTTCTCACGTTCTGATGCATGTGCATCTGAGGAATTTTCTTGTTTAAGTTTGAGAGATGTTTCCGCACAAAACTGACCAAGGTTTTGCTAGGTTTCGTGCTTGTACAAGAAAATGCCCAAATCCCTTTGGGACTACGATCGACAGTGAGGTTTGGAGAGCCTAACCTAGACCCCCACACCTATAAATAGTACCCCCCTAGACTCCACACACCCTAACAAACATAACCGACTACTGCCTTTATTCTCTTGCACCCCGGATTCACGGATCGAATCTGCTCTGGAAAGCTTCAGGCTGCAGCACTGCCGCAGGCGGAGCTGTTGGGGAAGAAGAAGGGGGAGCAGCAGTAGTCATATGATGATGATCCACGGTGGACTCGTGAGGAGATCCAACGGCCCTGGTCGCTCCGCATTTTAGAATGGTTGTGAGTGGGTGTAAGCATCGAGAGCTATGCGATCATGCTCAATCAACAAAGACCCATGATCCAACAGCTACAATTTTTTTTAAAACAAAAGGACCAGATGGATGACATGGCGCTCTGCCATTAGACGAAAGGTAATTTATCTTACATAATTTATAACTAAGGATTGGTAGCTCTGATGAAAATAAGTTATATATGAAAATTGATCAGGAGAATGCAAGGAATGCAATAAAAATATAATTGAAGCCTAATTCTTCTTCCAATTCAAACAGTATGTAACGATGCTATCTTTAATGGTTTAATTAATGAAAAACCCTAATCTTTGATAATTAATGAATTGGGAAGGGTTATATGCATGTTTAAAGTGGAAATTAACTTCTTGTTAATAAAAGGAAGATTTATATCTAAAAAGATGATCTTTATGCATAATAGTATTAATTTAGGGTTCCATGTACATGAATATGTAATAATGAGCTTAGAAACCCTAATTTTGATAACTATGTCTTTTAATGGTTTTAATTGTGCAAATACATGAATAAGACAGTGATATGTTGTTCTAAATCCAATTTGAGTATAAAAGATCCTTAATGTGGATAATTTGAGTAATTAGGGTTTTTATGAGTATAAAATTTGTTTTAGGGTTTGTTGACCTAAAAAGAATAAAGTGTGAGAAATTGATCTAAGAAACCCTAATGACTACTAATGAGAGTTAGAAACCTTAGAAAGGTGTCCCAAGTCAATAAAGAGTTGTTTGGATGTGACGGTAACAACTAGGTGTTATACATGTTTTCAGGATCAATGTTTTCTTGCTTGATTGATTGTCTTTCTTGATTGGACATCTAGTTGGATTTGGATATGTTGCTTCTTTGAGACTCCAAATTAGGTATGTGGTTACGCTTATGACTAATCGCTTTAGTTTCACCACAATTCTCGAAGTTTTGTTGGTTGCTTGGAAATAACTACTTGGATTACTTTTATTTCATGCAACTATAAAGTGACTATGGCTATCACCATAAGTATAAATATGCATGACTAGCTCAGATCCTAGTCATCCTCTATAGCTTTGATGATGATGATGAGATGATCGAGTATATGGTCTACCCATGAGGTAGGATCATCATGTTATCATGAGTCGATGCCTTGGTCTACCCTTGGGTAGGGCCATGTGAATCTTCAACCCTATGTACTGATCTACCTATTAGGTAGGATCATGGTGGTTAGTTGAGATTCACCATATGAGAGGTAGTATCCATGTCCATCGTAGGGACAGCACAGAGGCTAGGGTATGTATGGATTGGGTAGTTATATTCAAAATGTAAAGTTTGTTTTTTTAAATCATAATTGCTTGCAATATGTTGTTAAATTTAAATACAAGTTTTTGGTTCCCCCACATACCAGTATAATTCGTTATACTGACTCACTTTTGTTTGTCAACATTTTAGGTTTATCTAAAAATGGATATACCTTTAAAACTACATTTTGGAATAAATCTTAATAAAGAATTGTAGGATTATAGATATATAGTTCTCATCTGGGTAAAGTCCCTCAACTCCTATATTTTGCAAGGTATGAGAATTTTTTTTTTATCCTATTTAAAGTGTAGTTGTGGTAGAATTTATTAATTATTATTGATTATTTACAAAACCAATGATCCTATTTTTGGGATAACGGCTCTGACTTCTTGGTCTTCCTTAATTGGGGGTTACCGAGGAGTGGGGTCATTACAATTGGTATCAGAGCCATGTGTTGAGCATTGAACCTATTGAACTCCAAGGGAGGCAAGCATACCCTAAGTCACCTACGAGGGTACGAGATACCGAGGTAAGAGAGAGCTCAGGAGTAAAGGATAGAAGATGATAAAGGTTCTTTGGAAGCACCATGGAGAGGATGAAGCCACATGGGAGCCAATGATGGACATGGAAAAGTTTTATCCTGAATTGTTTCTATGTTTGATTTAATTTTGAGGACAAAATTCTTATAAGAGGGGAAGAATGTTACAACCCCAATTTTTGGGTTCATATGGTTGGAAATATAATTTCCCTAATAAATGTATGATTATGGGAATTATATGAATTATATGTATTGAATGGATGTCCTTTGCAATATTTCCTTTGTGCATTTGATTTTGTGGAACATAATATGATAATGAATCCAATATGATTAAAAGAAAAAGAAGAAATCAAATAATGCATTATTAAGAAGGAAATTGAGATAGTAATGAAAATATGAGAAATATGTGGAAATATGGATAATGGAATCATCATGGAATATATTTTGAACTCCACATGGTTTCTTGGGATACAAGGAATCCAAATAAAGAGAATAAAAGTATAGGAGAGAGAACAATGCATAAAATATGCCTTAACAAGTGATAACATAAATATGAAGAAAAGCCTCTCATCATTTCGAGTTTGAGTCCCAAACTTGGCAAACCAGTATTTTAAGTCCTTATGGACTTTCCTTTAAAATTTGGTATTCATTCGACATTTGGTTTGGGAGATATGATTTTTGGAAGTTTTCCTAAAGTGAAGAAGATTATATTAAATGTCACAATATATGGTTTAAGACTGAGTGACGCAGATTGTTGGATCTTGATCCAACGGTAGTTGTGCATCATCCACTTCTAGTTGAAATGGGAAACAGGCCGCCGGATGGTGAATTTCCAATCCAATTTTCTCATGTTCTGATGCATGTGCATCTGAGGAATTTTATTGTTTAAGTTCGGGAGATGTTTCCGCACAAAACCAACCTAGGTTTTGCTAGGTTTTGTGCTTGTTCTAGAAAACACCCAAATCCCTTTAGGACTAGGATCGGAGGTGAGGTTGGGGAGCCTAACCTAGACCCCCACACCTATAAATAGTACCCCCTCTAGACTCCTCACACCCTAACAGACACAACTGACTATTTCCTTTGTTGTCTTGCATCTCGGATACACAGATCGAATCTGCTCTGGCAAGCTTTAGGCTGCAGCACCACCGTGGGCCGAGCTGTTGGGGAAGAAGGGGGAGAAGCAGTAGTCGTCTGATGATGATCCACGGTGGACTCGTTAGGAGATCCAACAGCCCTGGTCACTCTGCATTTTAGAATGCTTGTGAGTGGGTGTAAGCGTCGAGAGTTGTGCGATTACACTCAGTCAACGAAGACCCGTTGTAACTTTTTTGAAAACAAAAGGACCAGATGGACGATGTGGCGCTCTGCCATTGGATGAAAGGTAATTTATCTTACATAAATTATAACTAAGGACTGGTAGCTCTGATGAAAATAAGTTATATATGAAAATTGATTAGGAGAATGAAAGGAATGCAATAAAAATATAATTGAATCCTAATTCATCTTCCAATTAAAAAAGTATGTAAAGATGCTATCTTTAATGGTTTAATTAATGAAAAACCCTAATCTTTGATGATTAATGAATTGGGAAGGGTTGTATGGATGTTTAAAGTGGAAATTGACTTGTTGTTAATAAAAGGAAGATTTAGATCGAAAAAGATGATCTTTATGCATAATTGGATTAATTTAGGGTTCCATGTACATGAATATGTAATAATGGGCTTGGAAACCCTAATTTTGGTAACTATTTCTTTTAATGGTTTTAATTGTGCAAATCCATGAATAAGATAGTGATATGATGTTTTAAATCCTATTTGAGTATAAAAGATCCTTAATGTGGATAATTTGAGTAATTAGGGTTTTTATGAGTAGAAAAGTTGTTTTAGGGTTTGTTGACCTAAAAAGAATAAAGCGTGATAAATTGATCTAAGAAACCCTAATGAATACTAATGAGACGTAGAAACCTTAGAAAGGTGTCCCAAGTCAATAAAGAGTTGTTTGGATGTGATGGTAACAACTAGGTGTTATACATGTTTTCAGGATCAATGTTTGCTTGCTTGATTGATTGGCTTGCTTGATTGGACATCTAGTTGGATTTGGATATGTTGCTTCTTTGAGACTCCAAATCAGGTATGTGGTTACACTTATGACTAATCACTTTAGTTTCACCACAATTTCCGAAGTTTTGCCAGTTGCTTGGAAATTACTGCTTGGATGACTTTTATTTCATGCAACTATAAAGTGACTATGGCTATCACCATAAGTATATATATGCATGACTAGCTCAAATCCTAGTCATCCTCTCTCTTTGATAATGATGATGAGATGACCAAGTATATGGTCTACCCATGAGGTAGGATCATTGTTACAACCCCAATTTTTGGGTTCATTTGGTGAGAAATGTAATTTCTCATAACAAAGATAAATGAGCAAATAATGATGTCTTTTGATTGAATGCTTGTATTTCATTTAAAATAGTCTTGTTGATTTATTAGTGGGCTTTATTGGCTATTGGGCCCAATAACAAGGAAAATTCAATTAATAAATGAATAATCAAGGTTTGAGAAAAGAAAGATGTGGAAATCTCTAGAAGGCAAAAGAATGTAATCTAAAGATGGGTTTCATGCCTCTTGGGTTCCTTGGGTCCCAAGGAGTCCAAAGTTGCAAAGAAAATGCAAAAAGAAAAGAAAAGATCAAGTAAGTATTTCCTTATTAAGAAAGAAATTGAAAATAATGATAAAATGTGGAAAGTAAGTGAAAAGAGGTGTGATTGAGTTATCCTTAGTGGAATTTCATATCCCAAGGATTCCTAATGATAAAAGGAAAACCGATGAGGAAAATAAAAGAGAAATAAAGAGAAATCCTCAAAAAGAACTATTTTAATAAGAAATAAACAAGATAATGGGAAATAGTGGAGAATAATGCATATGGATGCATCTAGAAGGATAATAAGTAACCTCGTGAAGGAATTTCGAAATATTAGAGTTTTTTGGGGTCCAAGGAGCCCCAATGAAGAAAGAGGAAAGAGAAAACACCAATAATGCAAAATACGAGGATAATATACTACATAATTAATAACTTTTTGATATTATCAAAAGGGGATATAAATTTATTTAAGGAAGTTGATCCTCGTGGCCAATGGATTAAAAGTCATGCACAAGGAGATTAAAACATGTAATTTTCGGATTTCCCTTTAAATGAATAGTTTCCTTAATAACCAAGGGATACTAATAAAGAAGGAATATATTTAAGAAGAGAGTTGCACCTAAATAAGGAAAGTAGGCTAAGAGGACTTGTTTTCCCTGTGGTTAAGTATAAGGGGACGTTGCCATCCTTCCCTATATAAGGGTTGGATCCAGGGCCTCGAGAAAATGAGATCTCATACATCTTCCTCTTCGTTTATTCTTATCTTCACATAAACCCTAGCGACGGGGGTAGTATGACCCCAGGGCAACATGGAGTCCTGAGATGGAGTTCGGAGGGAGCGCAATGCTTCCATGATGTCGCGGAAGAGCACAGCCATCAACCCTGTGCCCTAGCTCGTGCACGAAACCAGCAGGAGGGCCGCGGGACGTCCGCAAGTTGCAGAGCTAAAGAACCATGAACCAGCCACCATGGCCATGGCTCACCAGCAACCTGGCCAGTGTGGGGGTGCATTGGAGCCAGGGGAACCTCCCCAGTGGCCATCGGGGTCTGGGGAAGGCGGCAGGGTCGCATCGAAGCACTGCTGCGGCGGCAACAGGTCATTGCTGCAAGGTAGAAGAAGAAGAGGAGGTTTGGATGGTTTTGCCCCTGTGGGTGTTGCAAAGCCAAGGAGTCACGCGGGGGTATAAGTGGTATTCTGTTATGTTGGCAAGCCGCCAAGCACATTGCATGAAGCAGGCTAAGTGGCGCCTCCTCATTGGCCAGAAGTAAGTGATTTTGTTAAATTCATATAAATATCCGTCGCTCGGATAGGTTCTCATAAAATATGAATTTTTCTCAGAAAAATGAGGAGAAGCCATTAAAAATATAATTGGAGCTTGATTATGATTGAAATTCGAAAAGTAATGGAAGATATCAACTTTAAGGTATTAATGCTTACAAGAGCCTATTTTGATATGATTAAAATGATTTGTAGGGTTTAATGGATAAGTAAAGTTGATATTAGCCTATTAATGATGAAAAGGAACATTAAGAACAAAAAGGATGAACTTTGCATATAGTTATTTTAATTGAATGTTCATGTGCATGAATATGTTTTAATGGGCCTTGAAACCCTAATGTTGGTAATTAGGACTATTAATGGCTTTAATTATTTGATTTCATGTATAGAACTGAGTTTTCATGGTTATAATTTATTTCGAGCATTAAAGTTCCTAATTTGTGGATAAATAACCTTAATATAGAAATTAGGATTTTTGAATGAATCCAAATGGAATTAATGACAAATAAAGTTCGTATGTGAACTTAATCATAACGAACTATGAATTGATGATAAATGAGCATAATGATCTTGTCATATATTAAAAGGATAAAAATAGTAGCTTTAATGTAAAAGAGGTTTAAGGGGCTTAATTAATGAATAATTATGCCTTTAATCTGAAACTGAGGATTAGATGTTGAGATAATTAGGGTTTGTAATCAATTGTGTTAAATTAGGGTTTAAAATAGTAAAAGGTGAAGGGAAGCCCTAATTTCAATAGAAACCCTAAAAGTGAATTAGAAACCCTAGGAAGCGAGCTAGGTTTAAGGGATCTTGATGACATGAATGATAAAAAGGGAATTACATGATTATTTCAGGATCTTGATGAAAATGCTTGCTTTCTTGGATTCTTAGTTGCATGGATATTTCTATTCAAATCGTCAGATCAAGTATGTGGTTACCCTTATGACTACCTGAATTAGTTTTCCGGTATTCTGTCGATGTTTTCATCGCGACTTGAACTAAACTGTTGGATGTTTTAATTCATGCAAATTCTAAAGTAAATATGACTATCACATAAGAGATATGCCTACTAGCTCATATCCTAGTCCCCTCTGTAGCTTAATGGGTTGACCTAGTAAATGGCTACCAATGGGGTAGGCCCATCAGGTCATTGAATGACTTAGTAAATGGATACCAATGGGGTAGGTCCATCAAGTCACATTGAGTTAGAGATTGGACTACCTATGGGTAGTGCCATGCGACTCAACCCTAGATATTGATCTACCTGTTAGGTAGGATCATGCGGGGTCTAATAAGGATCTACCTAGAGAGAGGTAGTATCTCAGTCCGCTGCAGGAACAGCACAGAGATAGGGGATAGGAAAGGATTGAGTAGTATGGTTTAAATTGTAATCTTGGCTATTAAATGATAATTGGATGATTACTTTGTTATTATAGTTGCATGATTATTGTTTCCCCCACATACCAGCTTCTTGTTGACCGACGTTTTGTTTGTCAGCATTTTAGGTACAAATGAAAACAACAAACAGTAAAGTAGCATATGTGGAACTGAATGAGAAATAACGTACACAGGAGGATTATTTAGATTAGTATCTTCATGGATAGAAGTTTAGAAATCCCAGCTTTTAAAAGGTAAGTAAAGTTTTTATTTTATACCAGTTTTCAGTTTAATAGTAGAATTTCATAATTATTATTGATTATTTGTCGAACCTTTGATCATGTTAATTGAATAACGGCTATGTCCTTCAGGTCTCCCTTAATTGGGGGTTACCGGGAGGCGGGGTCATTACAATTATCATGTTATCATGATTCGATGCCTTGGTCTACCCTTGGGTAGGGCCATGCGACTCTTCGACCCTATGTATTGATCTACCTGTTAGGTAGGATCATGGGGGTTAGTTGAGATCTACCATATGAGAGGTAGTATCCATGTCCACTGCAGGGACAGCATAGAGCCTAGGGTATGTATGGATTGAGTAGTTATGTTCAAAATGTAAAGTTTGTTTTGTTAAATTGTAATTGCTTGCAATATGTTGGTACATATAAATGCAAGTTTTAGGTTCCCCCACATAGCAGTATAATTCGTTATACTAGCTAGCTTTTGTTTGTTAGCATTTTCGGTTTATTTAAAAATGGATATACCTTTAAAGCGACATTGTGGAATAAAGCTTAATAAAGAATTGGAGGATTATAGATAGAGAGTTCTCATATGGGTAAAGTCCCTCAACTCCTATATTTTGCAAGGTATGAGAAAAGAGAATTTTTATCATGTTTCAAGCTTAGTTGTGGTAGAATTTATTAATTATTATGGATTATTTGCAAAACCAATGATCCTCTTTGTGGGATAACAACTCTGATTTCTTGGTCTTCCTTAATTAGAGGTTACCGGGGAGCAAGGTCATTACACTATATCACTCCAGTGTGTCTTCATTAGTCATCTCATATATTTGATCTAGGAATATGACACCAAAGTCTAGGACTATCTTATTAGTGTCTATGCATTATGGTTACTTATATCAGTATCATGGTGTTTACCCTCCACTTACTTGTACAACATCACCTCCTTTTTTTAACATAACCCAGCAAATTACCTTATTTATGTTCATTGAATTAGATAAGGAAAGATATATTTTGAAATGATTTCAATTATTCAATCAACATACATGTTGGTCAAATTAAAAAGGTTTACCCATTTACCTTATCTAGGGTTTCTACATTCATTTTACATTGTTAAGGAAACTATGCAAGTATTACTTACCACAACCACTAATAATTTTAGTTACTCTTTAAGTTAACTTAAACACTTAGAAAACAAATCATACACAACTCTTCCCCTTAAAAGGTTAATCAAAAACCTATCTAACCATCTAGAGAGAGGGGTAGATAAACTAGGTTAGACAATATGGATCCCAACAACTTCTTCTCACACTCTATTTCACACTTAGGATTAGGGTCTCACAATTGACCTAAGTAGTCAAGAGGATATTCACTACATTATTATACTATTATTTTGTAATCACTTATTCCTTTAAAAGAGTCTACTTCTTCAATCATCAAAAGTCATGAAAAAAAAACCTCAAAGTTATATCATAGAAGACGAAAAGTGGTTTCTGATTATAGTTTGTCAACTTTTACCATATCTTGATAGGGCACAACATCCCTTATTCTACATTTTGTTGTAATCAAAGCTTACTTAGCTTCATCTTGAGATCTTGGGGAGTTATATGTGTATCCAACTATTATAATGATTAGCTCATGCTCATTTACAATCATTGTATCTTCACAAGACAATAAGAACTATATGTTCAAACAACTCATCATCCCACTTATTAGGTAAGAAATTACAATATGGATATGGTAGAGTTGAAATTTTATGGATTTCAAGTAAATATTTATAACTCTCATCAACTGATCCTTGTGTATGAGGCATCTCATTCTCATTAAGGATAGTATCCATCCATTAGATGATGAGGTTTTGGGAAAATATATGTTAAGGCAAATCTATATTGAAGGTAAGGTTTGCCATATCACAAAGGAGCAATTTGGTTCTCACTTTACAAAAGAAAACATCACAAAGCAAACTTACACTATGGTTAAGATTTTTTTTTCATGTAGGTTCACTCCTCAAAGTGAACATAGTCGAGCATCGATAGAAGACAACAAAGATAAGGGTTGAGGTCAAAAACTAGGATTAATTCTAGCTATTTGTGTTCAAGTTAGCCTATATTATATAGTAGTTGAGCTAACTTTCCATAAAGATGGAGATAGAAACTAATCACTAGAAGAGTGAACCTTATGTAAGTAAGATTCTATGTACATAGAGAGATAGGGTTAACTAGGGTTACCCACTATGTCTAAACCTCACTAGTGGTTTGATGAGTGGAAGTCAACATGTATGGCAAGGATTAAAACCCTAATTCATATTTCATGACTCAAGTATGTGTATCTCAACAACCTATTAAGTGTTACCTTGTTGCCTAACTTAAGAATGAAATATGATATATTGAAGTAGCCAGAATACCAAGCATTTTTTGCTTTGATACCATACTATATGGAGTGTGACTCAAGAGGAGATCCATTCCTCACTAAATCAAGGAATCAAACCATCCATACCCAAATATTCTACAATGTATGAAGGGAAGGAGGTATTCTGTTTTTATTTCTCAAATGATATGAATCACAGAGTAAAAAGATTAATAAAGAGCATAAACTCACGCTCTATTCATCAAGTAATTATTAAAGTACACAAATTATAATGGTGATGCAACAGTTCAGACATTCAACTACAATACGGCATGGGATAACATGGTAGAAATGTATAGTAACCATCTTACATGTCGAAATAGAGATAAAAAGTAAAGATACAATCTATTTTAACAGTATGAAGAAATTATGTCACATTTTTTACTGCAGTTGGCTTGGACCAACATGTTAGAAATGTATAGTAACAAGCCTTACCTGTCGACATAGCGACAAAAGTTCAAATACAACATCTTTTAATGGTGTTAAGAAAGTATGTCACATTTTTCAGTGTAAATGAAATAATAGTACATTTATAGTACATAATTCAAGAGCATCATAATTATATTTAATTTGGAATATTGATTTACAAATTATATAATATTAGGAGTCTAAATGTTAGTACCCAAATTGGGCATTAACTATATAAAAAGTTACAAGATATTTTGTATACAATTGTTCCACACCGTAAAGGTGGTAATACAAAATGAATGTATTCATATATGTACAAATGAGACAAGTTGCAAGGGTAACCTGGGCGTCCAAGATAGCCTCCAGTTCACATTCTTGATTCTATTTTTCATCTTGAGTCCTTGTCATATAATGTACCTACACCTAGGTGGAAGAAGAACATCACCCTAAAATAGGAAATAAAAGGGTATGCATCAATAATTATTAAGTATGTGCATACGTAAAACACTTGGGTATTACACAATATGTAAGTACAAAAGAGGGGTTCCTATATAATTGGGGTTATAATAACATAGGTAAGTACAATAAAAGTTTAATAAAGATATAAAAGAATTAAGAGTTTCTAAAGGGTCTTACCATTGATCCATTAATGATTTTATGATATAATACAACTATATGCAGATGTAAATTTAGACTAAAAGTTCTAAAGTACGGCCAAGACATTATTGGATCATTGGAATAAATAGGGTTTGGTGGTGAAATCATAGCATGGGCACAACAATAAACCCTAATATATACATTGGTGTCACAACACACATTGGACACAACAATACACCTTAATAATTATTACTATAATAGATAAAAATAATGTGCATATCATGCACACATATTAGAGTGGCATGATTAATTGATTCAATTTAACAATCAATGATATAAAAGTAAGATGCAAGGAGGAATAAAAAACCCAACATCAATGATTAATGTAACATTTTAGGAGTAATTAAATAATGGAAGCTCATGAAGTATGAAAATCATGTCAAGAAGGAATAGTATTCAAAAGGTGCCTCACTATAGGAAAATTGTGACTATAGTCAAATAAATGCCCAAATTAAATTTAAGTTGCACTTACCTTTGTCTTCAAACCTACTGTTCCATATGCCAAACCTAAGTCCAAGTATCAGGATCTCAAAAATCATAATAACATTTATACAATAATTTGTGTCACAATCACTTAGATGTTGAAACCTAATATTTACTGTTTATCACCAAACTAGGTTGCCAAAATCATTTTTCTTATCAAATTCAATTTGACGAGTTCATAACATATTTTATTATATTTTTTGAGTTATCATTGATTAGTTATGAATTTTTTAGATTATATATTTTTCTTTGTTTTTATAAATAAAAATGGTGTCAAATGACTTGTATATCATGCATCCTGCTTCTACACTATAGGGCCTGACACAGGGAAATAAGTTATTCTTTCATTATCTAAGACAACCACACCATCAACTAAATCATTTATCAACATTACTAGTTTACCCTTAACAAATGTGACAACCAAGTGACTAAATGAAAAAGTGAGTAATCCACATATATGATTGTTCTTAGGGACTAAAATTCTAATGAGAGGGTCATTTGTAGTTCATTATCTCAGATCATCTCATGCAACCTTTTCCCCTTAGGCTTGGGAAGGATCAAGGTGATGCTCATTGAGTTCTTTTAATACCAGGTATTCCTAAACTAGTTCTATAGGTGTCCAAAGAGTAATTCCAACAATTACATGCAATAGGGAGGAGCAAAGGGGGAAACACGATGAGGAAATTCAGATGAATAGAACATTTTAGATGATAATAACACTTTAGACTAGTTTAGGCGAAATAGTTAGAGGCAAAAAAAATTCAAATTTTAGAGAGTGACTATAGCACATGGAATAGGATTTGAAGAAACACACAACAAAAGGAGGGTACTTCTGATACCTATGTTGGTGATAACTGAGAACTCAATTACCTTTTTAAGAGGTCTTGGAGAAGGATTGTGTTCATTGTGAAGCTAATACTCAGAGTTGACCCAAAATACTTTAAGTGGCTGACAAGAGGAGATGGCGGTTGTAACGTCCCAGGATTTGGGGCCTCATATAAGATGATCATAAAAGGAATTATTATACTATCCATATCACCAAAGTGCACATCCTATTTAGGAAGCCCATCACTAAATAACTCTATGGTTAAATGTGCTCAACCCAGAGTAGTATTAGGATGGGTGACTAGTCGAGAAGTTTATCTTGTCTTATGTGTGAGTGAGGACAAAGAGTGTAGTTAAGGCTAGTGGTGGTTTGTGGGACCAATCATCAGTCCTGAAACTCTATTGAATCATTGGGCAATGGGTTTGGGTCTTTATAGTGGTCTAGATCATACACGAGTTTCAAAGGTGGGTTTTTTGTGTGTGCAGTGATGTATTCCTGATATGTCGGAGATCATATTGGAGGTATATGGCAAAATCCAATATTGTGGATATTTAAGTGCCTATTGTATCCCCATAATGTCATATCTTTCATGTTTTATCTACATAATCCTAATTTTTGTAGCATGACCTGATAACTCACGCCTTTCTATGGTATGCACAGAAACATGCCTTATCAGTTGCTACACCTAAGGATACCTTAGAGACCGATGAAGAAAGCACAAGGTTGATAATCATTGAAGATATTTTTTCTGTGGTTACCAAACTTCTACAACCTTGCAACCAATGGATCAGTGAGAGGTCATTTTTTTAGCGGTCGCTACGAGTCATGATCCCTATGACTGAAGGACCATCCCTCTTAGCGGTCAATGATTCTCACAAGTTCTATGATCAATGAAAATTCAAAGCCTTTGGATCGGTAATTCCAGGAGTCAGTGTAGTGACCAAGGCAGGAGTCGACATAGCGAACAATGTGATTTTTAATTTGGTTACTCACACCTATAAATAGAGACCCACTTCATTCATAGAGGGGAGTCGTAACATACTGGAGACAAAGAAGTGTTGCTGCACTCCATACTCACCCATCATTCATCCAGATCTTGGATCTCTAAGATGATAGTCAGAGGAGAGAGAATATCCGCACCACTACCATAACCCTTGTCTTGTTCTTTGAAAAAATGACTACCCGCTCACCATCATTCATTCCAGATCTAGATTCGAAGATGATGTGTACCAATTGTGGTTGTTTATGATCATAGTTGGTCTATCCCCCTTCTTCCCTTCTAGATCTAGTCATCCATTTTCATCTTCTTCATTGATGTCCATCATGTCTTGTAACGTTTTTAAATCCAGAATACTACTCTATACCATGAGTGGCTAAACATTTAACTTGGATTCGAATTAGTCACTAAGGTTCTCCCACCATGTATATACTTACATCCTTTTGAATATATGCTCTATGCAATGGTTATCTCCATACACTTGTATCTAATTCTTCACTTACATGATTAGCTACCATCTTGTGATGTTTGATTATTAGTGTCTCGCAAGAATATTCTAACCCTATCTAAGTGTTTATGGAGTTACATGAATGCATGAGAATGTTGGAATACTTAAGCTAATGGTCATATGGTTATGTTTGTGATTGTTTGTTTCCGATCTCAAGAGAGAGACAACCTTATAATCTAGATCTATCCTATGCTTGATAGAGGAGGGAATAGACATTTATGATGATTTCTTGTAATGTTGATAAGGGTATATAAAGGGTGTGAGTATTTCATGTTAGGATGACACCTTAGAAGGTGAAACCCAATCCAAGTTCCCATCCATCTTTGTTAGAACACCATTCATTTTTTCTCGTTCCTTTATTTTATTTTCTTGTTTGCTTTACTTATTTTGTTTTACTTATGGCTTTGAGTAACCCTGTTCTGTAAGGAACAAAAAATTTAATCTACCCCCTTTTCTTGGTATTTCTAAGCCAAGTTTTTACGTTCTTAGCACTTACCATTACTTGTCCCTATGGTTCGACCCTTATCTACTACATTTGACCCTGTATAATAGTTGCGGGGGCTTGAGTGTCAGATTATAAATTTTAGAGCCCGACTACTCCACATCCGCTCTATTTTGGATGTTGGATTTAGGCTAGTCAACTTTTTGGAGTTGTTGTTAGGGACAAGGAAAATGAAACTATTAAGAACCTAAACCTACTCACTATATACTAGTGCCTCAAGTATAGAAACAGACATGAATTCACTAGTTCTAATCTTCTATATATGACCACCTTGAATACTCTATTTTACATGCCCAGTTTCCTAACTCAACTATGAGAACTATTAAGGTAGCGTGGAGAGAAGTAGGTTCTGGACATCACCTTACCTTCCAGTTCCACCAACACGCCACCTTGTAGAGGACCACACCATGGAGGAGGATGAAACCCAAGGGTGGTTGAACAACCTTTATATCCATCAGAGATTGAGTCTGAGAATGAAGAGCACCACACTGATCCAGATGGACATGAAAACCCACTACCTAGAGGTATTCATGACCTACATCAACATGAAGAGGAGTGTGAGGAATAGCACCACAAATTAGAACATTGTCATCAGCCGAGAAGGAATAGAAGGAACAACTATGAGAATGAAGATAATAATAACAATTGTGTGAATGAAGATCAAGATGATGATGGGGGTCCTTCCCTCCATGATTTAGCATCTATAAGGGCAAATGAGTTAAGATGCCACATTGTCATTACAGGGTTTGATGCACCCAACTTCACACTGAAATCAATTGTCATTTCCATGATTCAAAATGAATATTTTCGAAGAAATTCTAGAGATGAGAATCCCTACCATCATCTTTATGCCTACAAGAATATTGGTGACACTGTCAAGATGAGGGAAGTTCTACAAGAAGTAATATATTGCAAGGGTTTAACTTCTCATTAAGAAACAAAGCCCTATCATTGTACCTTTCTTTACTTGACAAGAATATTAACAGTTGGGGGCCCTTGGGTGACACTTCCGTCACTAAGTTCTAACCGGTGGAGAATACCCTCAGAAATAGGAAAAAGATAAATGGATTCATGTAGAAGCCCAGAGAAAACATGTTTGAGGCATGGGAACCATTCCAAAAGTACCAAAGAGACTTCCCACATCATAATTATGACAAGGGACACCTAGTCATGACTTTCTATAATGGTCTTACATCATCTAAAAGACCTTCACTAAACGCTACTACAGGAAGGGATTTTCTAGGCAAAACCCCAAAGAAGACTATGAGGATTATTGATAGCATGGCTGCTGTACAGGAATGCCAAGATTTTGGTAGAGGATATGAAGGTTCAACAAAGAAGACTATGACCAAAGGACCTTCTATTGAATCAAAGGCTTTAGAAACCATCACTGCCCAGATCCAAAAGATAGCCACGGATTTCAAACAATTGAAGGAATCTAGAAGCACAAGAAAGAAACATGTGGGGAGAGTCATGAAGTGTGTCACATGTGGCGAAGGAGGCCATGAAGTTGATAATTGCATCTATACTCAACATGAGGAGGAAAGCAAGGAGAATGAAAAAATTGAGAATGTTTCCTATGTTAATTTTAAGAGACTGGATTGCCCAAGTTTTGATTATGGAAACAAATATGTTGTTGAAACCTCTCACTAGCTAAGTGGTTCGTCTAAAACACCACAAGGATTTGGGAGAGGAGGATAACAAACCACTTTCACCAGAACTGCCAACTACCAACAAAATAAAAATAACTACCAAAGCCAAGGGTAAGTTCAGAGTAAAAAAAAGAAATTCAAACCGGCAAAATCAAGATCAAGGACAAGCTAAGAGCAGCAACCAAACTGACGTGATGTATCAACTGTTTGAATTTGCAAAAATGCAATCTTCAACGAATGACCGGTTAACTCAAAGTGCTATCACCACCTCGGGTGTCTTGACCTCGATGCAGACCCAAATGGCTGATATGCATACACACCAAAGACAATTTTTCCAACAACTAGCACAATTGTCCATAATCATAAAGAATCCTCAAGGAAAGATCCCATCTAATAAAGAGACTGCAAAGATGGACACTTCATTTTGGAAGAACCTTGGAAAATCCTAACAAAACAAATACCCCTGAGGAAAGAGCAAATGCAGAGTCACAATCAGAATTAACTATTGTAGAGGATGTGCATGAGGAGGAAGAGTCCACTAAGAAGGGCAAGCCTAAAGAGAAATGCAAGATAAAGAAAGCTACAAAAGAAAGGGGGATGGACCCAACATAAGAGGGTTTTTCTGATAAGAAGCCATATTCTCCACGGGTCCCTTTCCCTTACAAGTTGATCAAGGCTCATCTTCAGGAGATATATGAGAAGTACATGGAGGCTGTGAAGAATCTGCACCTGGATCTTTCGTTTCTATATGCTATCGATAATATGACCACATATGCAAATTCTTCAAGGATCTAATTATGAAAAGGAGAAGAGGAGTTCACGTCAAGACAATGCAACTTGCCGAAATGTCTAGAACCTTTTTTCAAGCTAAGATACCCACTAAAAAAAAGGAGCATGGGGAATTCACCATCTCTTTCAACATTTGAGTAAAGGAGTTAGGCAAGGGCTCACATATCTTGGATAAAGAATCAGTTTGATGCCTCTCATCTTAGCTCAAAGGACTGGACTCACTGAAATGGTGAAATCTGGAATGATAATTCAACTAGTAGATCATACTTTCACAAAATTGGAGAGGATCGTGGAAGATGTTCCCATTTGTTTTGAGCAGTTCTTTATTCCTTGTAAAGTTATGGTGCTCGACACATTTGAGGATGCAACGTGTCCCGTGATCTTTGGAAGTCCTTTCCTAGCCATTGATAGAGAACTAATCGATGTCACAGAGGGAATCATCACTCTCAGATTTAGAAATGATCACATTGATTTTCATGTCTAAGATGCTATGAGCATACCCTCTCTATTTGAGTCAGTCTACTTCATGGATAGCTAAACCCAGTATTGTGAAGAAGTACAAGAAGACAATGCTATTGTTGATCCACTCATGCATTCTCCTAACAACCCCAACCCCAGCATCAAGGACCTAGAAGCAATTGACGTTCTTGAGTGTTTAAACCAATAATAAGAGGGATACAATGGTGACAAAGAGGAAACAATTGAGATGATAAAGTAAACATCCTTAGAACATATGCTAGAAGAAATGCAAGCACCTAAGCCTAACCCTGAGTTGAAGTAACTCCCTGAGGGCTTGAAGTGTGAATTTTTAGATGATGAGGAAAGTGATCCCATCATTATAAATTCCACCTTGATAGAAAATCAAGATGAGAAGATGATGAATGAACTCAAGCTGCATAGAAAAGTGATGGGATACTCAGTTGAATATACCAAAGGTCTAAGACCAACTTTATGCATACACCGTATATACTTGGAGGAAACGGCTAACATACTCTAGTCCAATCACAAAGAAAATCGAACAAAATGTTGAAGGTGGTGGTGAAAAAGGAGGCAATAAAGGTGTGAGATGCTAGGATCATATATTCTATTAGTGATAGTAATTGGGTTAGACCGATTCATGTTGTACCCAAGAAAGGAGGTATGACATTCATTAAGGGGGAAGTGGGGATGAAGTGGTAATATGAATTGTCACAGGTTGGTGTATGTGTATGGATGAAAAAAAGCAAACGCTACCACCATGAAAGACCATTTTCGCTTACCATTTATTGACCAAGTACCAAAATGCTTCACCCACTGGGCATATTTCTTCTTTTGAGATATATACTTAGGGTTTTATCAGGTTAACATTCATCGAGACGATCAAGAAATGACAACCTTTACCTATATTTATGGCACCTATGCTTTCAGGAGGATGCCATTTGGACTCTACAGTGCACTAGAGACTTTTCAAACGTGCATGATCTTTGTCTTTTCAGACTTCCTGGAAGATATCATGGAAGTCTTCGTGGATGATTTATCCATCTATGAAGATGAATTTGAAAGTTGTTTGAATAACTTATCCATAATATTGAAGTGAGTTAAGAAAATGAACTAGTCCTAAACTGGGAGAAATGCAATTTTATGGTCCATGAAGGGATAGTGCTTGGGCTAAAAGTTTCTGAGAAAGGGATTGAAGTGGATGTGAGCAAGGTAGATTCCATATCCAAGCTTTGACCTACAAACTCTATGATAGAAGTACAAAGCTTCCTTGGTCATGCATGATATTATGGGAGGTTTATAAAGTATTTCTCCAAGATAGAAAACCCTCTATCTAACTTACTCGTGAAAGATGTTGCTTTTGAGTTCTCTAATGATTTCCACAAGGCATTTGAAACCCTAAGAAATTCCCTCACCACAGAACCTATACTCAAGACTCCAAAATGGGGATTACCATTTGAGATCATGTGTGATGCTAGCAATTACGCTATTGGTGTAGTTCTTAGGCATAGGAATGATAAAAAACATCATGCCATTTATTATGGTAGTCGAACATTAGACGATGCCTAAATAAATTACACCACAACTAAAAAGAAAATTCTTTCTATAGTGTTTGCCTTTGATAAATTCAGATCATATCTAATAGGATCAAAGGTCAAAGTGTACACAGATAACAGGGTAATGAAATATCAGATGTAGAGGAAAGATACCAAGCCCAGACTATTACAGTGGGCTTTGTTTTTACAAGATTTCAACCATGAGATCATTGATAAAAAGTAATAGAGAATGTGATTGCCGATCACCTGTCAAGGACTATAGTCATAGACGAGAACCAACTACCTATCAATGATAGTTATGCAGATGAGGCCCTGATGATAGAAAAGACCAGTGAACCTAACCTATCATCGTTTGCTGATATATGTAACTATTTAGCATGCCCACACTTGCCACCTGACATAACCTACAAGCAGAAGAAGAAATTATTCTCAGATCTGAAAAACTACTACTGGGATGACTCAATTTTGTTTATAAGATGTGTTGACAACCTAAATTGAAGGTGCATTCTAGAAGAAGAAGTTCCTTATATCCCTTGAGAATGTCATTCTATGTCTTATGTAGGACATCTGGGAGGAGAAATTACTACGTCTAAAGTCCTACAATTAGGATTTCACTGGTTCACCTTGTTCAAGGATGCTCAAGAAGACATTAAGGCATGTAACAAATGCAAACAAATGGGAAACATTTATAGGAGGAATGAAATGCCAATGTGTGATGGGATACAGGTTGAAATATTTAATGTTTGTGAAATCAACTACATGGGGCCATTTCGATCTTCTAGAGGAAACCAATACATTCTTGTCAATGTAAACTATGTCTAAAAATGGGTAGAAGCTATTGCAACCCCTACTTGTGTCTCCAAGGTAGTGATTAAGCTATTTGAGAAAACCATTTTTCCTAGATTTGGTGTCCCACGCACCGTAGTAAGTTATGGGGGATCCCACTTTGGAGAGAGATGGTTTGATGTTTTTCTAAAGAAATATAGAGTAAGACACAAGGTGATAACACCCTATCATCCACTAACATTAGAACAAGTAAAAGTGTCTAACCGACAGATTAAGAAAATCCTTGAGAAAATTGTCAGTAGGACCCAGAAGGATTAGTCTATGAATCTTGATGATGTGTTATGGGCTTACCAAACCACTTAGAAGACTCTAATCGGGACTACTTACTACCAGCTTATTCATGGAAATTCGTGTCATATTCCAGTGGATCTAGTGTAAAAAACCTTTTGGGCTATCAAGTTGTTGAATATGGATCTCGATCAAGCACACAAAAAGAGTTTTTTGTAGTTGCAAGAGCTAGAAGAGATGAGGCTACATGCATATGAAAACACATGTATCTACAAACAAAGGACCAAGGTGTGGCATGATGCCCACCTAAAAAGAAAACATGTGTTTGAAGGAGACAAGGTGCTTTAATTCAATTCAAGAATTTGACTATTCCCAGGAAAACTCATATCAACGTTATCTAGCCCCTTTACTATCGTGAACATATATCCATTAGGGATGATGGCAACTACAAGAGAAAATATAGGTACACTCAAAGTGAATGGTTGCATGGTAAAGAGGTACTATGAAGATGAAGCCATTATGAGGAGATCGAAACTTCAACTAGAAGAGCCCCAACCTTCACCACACAAAGAACCCTGAAAAACCAAACAAAAGAGTCAAGCTAAATACTATAAGTTAGTGATTCTTGGGAGGCAACCCATGGATTTCCTGCTTTCATTAATTTTCAAGTTCTTCATTTCATTTTTTTAGAATTGGGACAGTTCATAACTTCATGTCTTATTTATGGTTTGCTCTATTTTTTCAAGTAGTCAAAATTTACTAATCTTGTTTCAAAATCCCTACTTAATTTTTAGTAATTTCTAGTGTACATAAAATAAAATCATAGTTTTCGTCATAAACTCCTTCAATTATTTGTTTCCATCCTTCCTTTTTCAATAAACAACAATGTAAAAAATAAAGAGTATTGGTGGATACGAATTAAGGAAGTAGTGAACTCTGAAAGTCACTGTACCGACTACTGTGGAACCTTTCTACCGTAGCGACCAATTGCATTAAACTAGTTGTAGAGACCTCCTTCTTCTCCCTACCCATAGCGACTGATATCACCCTTTTTCCTTATCGAACGCTACATATAATTGAAGTCATAAGCCCCACCCAAGGTATAAAACCCTCAGTGCTAAACCCTTTCTTTTCCCCAAAAACCTTCTAGCAGTGAAGCCCTGGAAAATTCAAGAGGGTGATAAAACCCCTACACTGACAAAGATAAGAGCAAGGACTCCAACGAAGAGACTACACCACTACCATGGTTGTTCATGAGCATTAGAGCACCAACTCCTATCACTGACATCCCCTTTCTCTCCTTCCCTACTCTCCAACTATCAAATGGTGACTCTCTTTTCACCTTGAAACCCTTTTTTCTCCTGCCTGATGTTCATTGTCATCATCAAACCATTTCAAGATTCCTAAGAAATGTTGCCACTGATTTCATTGCCCCTCTCCTATCATTCCTCCGTCCTAGGGCTTCTTACCTTGTTTGACGTAACAAAGGCCAGTGGGCATCGTGAATGTTATCTCCTATCATCCCTTCTTATGCTCGCCATTGTCTCTTCGAGTTTTGGGGAGGGGGTGGAGTTTTTCCTATCTCTTCGTGTCCTTAGATATTATATTGTTAGTGATTCCTACATCCCTGGTGAAACTAGAGTTTGTAGAGACTACTACTAAGTCAACTTCTCTAACAAAGGATATCGAGTTATAGTGATCACTAAGTCTAGACGATTCCTAGAGACTGATACGAGTACAACTACTTGATTTTTTTAGTGATTTCTATGGTTGTTCTACACCTTAGCGATCGCTCGTGAATCCCATCCCTTCTTGCAACCACTAGAATTCTTGAGAAGTATAGTTATCCTACAAAATTAACTATATCTAGTTGGATAGGTGAGACATTGTTCTTAGAGTGATAAAGGAATCTTACCTATATTGTAGAATGTCATAATCAACATCAGACCCCTTGGACAGGCAAGAAACATCCCTAGAAGGGATCAAGGAGATCATAGCAATGATAAATAAGATGTTGTAAGATTATCCAAACATCCCACAAGAGAAGAGGATACATCTTCAATTGCACAAGGAGAAATATGAAATCTTACTTGGGCATGAGTTTCCTGAGGATGAAGAGGAATCACAAGGTACATGTAAGGACCCTAACCCAGGTTTTGGGCTAACCCTTTTTGCTTTGCTTATGAAAGGTGCTTATAACCTTAATCTAATCTTCTAATATGTTTCATGTGACAAGCTCATGTTTCCAGTTTGGTCCCATTTGGATGTTGTTTGAGCAATGTTTGCTTGTTTTGGACTAAAGTGCAATTTACCCAAGGTAAGGGGTTATATTGTAATATGTCACATGTAAAGTATACCTTTAGTTCTCTAGCATCATTATAAAAAGAATGATGCTATGGGTAACCTTGTGGAGGACCTATGTTTCAAGTTTGAGCTTGGTTGGTTGATGTTTATGCTTTATGTGCTAGTTTTGGTGTAAATTGCAAATTACCCAAAGTGGAGGGTCAATATGCAATTTATCAGCTCTAGAGTCACCTCCGTTCTGTTTTGCATCATCTAGAATGTGGATGGAGGTTGGGGCACCTTGTTTGGTTGATACATGAGGAGTGACATCTCTATATGGTCTTTATATCACATATGTGTCACATAGGCCACCTTGTCCTTTAGTGTATCGGCTAAGGCTTGAAGGTGTGTCGCCCAAGACAGGTGTGTCGGCCATGGCAGCTACCCAGATGCACGATACACATCCTAGAGTGTATCACCAGGCCATGCATGAGCTGCTAGGGTGGCAACAAGTGGCATTATGAGCTAGAGCAAGTGGCACCTTGGTTTATGTGGTTATGACACCTTTCCCTTGCTACCTCTCTCTTCCTTGGTGTATATAACTCCCTCCCTCCTTGACCAAGTGATCCCTTTCGGCCACCTTCCTTCCCCCACCTGTATGTGACGAGCATGGGAGCTTTGGGAGCTAAGGAAGACTCCCATGGAGCATGGAGGGGCAAGCTCCTTGGCCATGGAAACTCCTTGCTCAAGATCCGACCTTGGTGAGTCATGCTTCTTTGCTAGTTTTTCCTTATGCTTTCTTCTTCACCTTCCTCTTCCCCTCTCGTCCATGGATAGGCCCTTGATAAGAGTAATCAAGGCCGTAGTTATCTCCCCTCCTTTCTTCTTCTTGAGCTATACATAACCATGGTTTCTTCTTCTTCTTCCTTTATTTCTTGAGGTGATGATGATGGTGCCGAAGGCATGTTTGGAGCTTTGGATGGGTGTTGTTCTTGGAAGAGAAAGTGAGTTTTCTTCTTGGACCAAGAAGCTTGATGCCTTTAATGGAGATCCTCTTAAGGTGAATTTACATAACTCTCAACCACCTCCATTATGTATACTCTCCATATGCACATATATTGATCTTGTTCCTTAATTTGGTATCCTTCTTTTATGATGTTCATTCATGTGGAGCTTGGGATCTATTTTGATAGAGATGGCTACGTTTTACTACTTTCCATATGTTGTTCTTATACTTAATGCTTTTAATAGCTAGAGGTTGAAGATGACTTGCACGATATGAGTCTTTGACCGATACAACTAGGTTGCCCGATATGGGTCTTTACCTGATACAGTACCTTGTTCTATAGCATATGCTTTGGTTGATGCTTATGGCAACACTCCTTTCTCTCCTTTAGACTTGAAAGGTGAGCCTATGACCCAGACATATAAATGATATGATGGGTTGGTAATAGTTGCACCTTGATGCCCGATATCCCCTATCCACCCTAGAGTTAAGGTATGGATGATATGGTTGGTGGACACCTAGTTGATCCCTTGGCCAATGTGTGCTCTACTTGGTGGCTGCTTGAGGTTGTTGCCCGATACCCTCTTCTAGAGTTGAGCCTTGGGTGATATGATAAGTGAACCTTTCATTGACCTTGTGACCAATACTCACATCTACCCAAGATGATGGTGGTTGGCCGACATAATATCCTAACCTTAATATCTTGGATGATATGGAGCTTCAACCCTAGTTTGGGTGATAGGGTTGTCCTGGGCGACATAGATGATCCACCCTTGTTGCACGACATGGTCTTGATGTTGAAGATGACCAACTTGGTATGGTCCTTGTACCCTTATACGATACACCTTTTTGGTTCCCTAAACGATACCCCTCTCATCTAGGGTTTGCCTTGGACGTTATGTTAAGAAAAGTTTTGTTAATCTTGTTGCCCGATATGACTCTTAACCATGATAGCATTGTTGGGCAATATGGATAAGTCTTGAGCCTAGAATGATGAAACCCTAGGTGAGTGATACCATGGCTGCCTCCCTGACCGATATGAGTGTGGTTGAGGGGCTTGTGTGTCAGGCATGAGGTTTGTGCTTGCACGACACTCTCTAAGTGAGTTGCCCAACATGGTGCCTATGGACGACATGGAGCTTGAGTGATAGAGTTGCCCTAACCCTAAGATGACCGATAGGGGTACTCTTGTTGTGATGATTCCTTGGGTGATATGTTGGGTTCCTGATATGGTGCTCCATGAACGACAAGGATATGAGGATGGGTGATATGGGTGATCCCTTGATATGCTGCCCGATATCATCAACCCTAGAAATTTATAAGTGTGTAGGTGTGCATGGTTTGGGTGACATCAGGGCTAAGTGTGTGGCCAATACCCCACAAGGAGATATGTTACCTTGGCCGATATGCCTTGCCAACATGGTCTCTCTCTCTTGGATGATTACCCAACATGAGTTCGTACTTGACAGCTTGGAGGGTCCTAGGGTTGAGCTTGGTTGGTTGATGTTTATGCTTTATGTGCTAGTTTTGGTGTAAATTGCAAATTACCCAAAGTGGAGGGTCAATATGCAATTTATCAGCTCTAGAGTCACCTCCCTTCTGTTTTTCATCATCTAGAATGTGGATGGAGGTTGGGGAGCCTTGTTTGGTTGATAGATGAGGAGTGACATCTCTATATGGTCTTTATATCACATATGTGTCACATAGGCCACCTTGTCCTTTAGTGTATTGGCTAAGGCTTGAAGGTGTTGTTGGGTTTTTGTGGAGAAAACATGCGCGGCGGAAGCGATAAATCCACGCAACCCGTAACAGGATCTCGTCGATAACAGCGTATTCGAAAATAGGTTTGCGGGATATACCTTATCGCGGAGCAAGTCCGGCGATGTCCCGCTGCACGACGGTGCAACACTGCTTGTCAAACACGGACGGATCTTCTCTCCCGTTCGCTGTCGCAGGTTGATCCGGCAATGCTCCTCTGCGGCAGTGATGTACGTTGCTCGTAGCACGTACAGGTGGTTGTCGACGTCCTCCGAACGCAGGCGTCAAGGCGTCTGCGTCTCTACTTCGTCCACGCGGATGGACGGAACTCCACGTCGCGCTTCTCAAGCCGGCGGGAAGGAGCGTGTCTCTGCGGCGGCGTGCTAGCGCCGCGTTGCTCTCCTTTTTCTCCTAAGGACGACGACGGCTAGGTTTTGTACGTGAGAATAACCTAAAAGTGTCTCTCTATATCTTATATAGATATCGGCCGTCTATCCTCCTTTAAATAGGATAAGAAGAGAAGTAGGGTTTCCTAAACCCATCGGTAAACAGAAACGTTGCGTTAATTAAAACACTCGTGGATTAATTAGAATATTTCAGAATTCATTAATTAACCAAATAATCGCATTAATTGATTAATTAATATTCGACTCCATGCAATCGCTTGGGATGGCTCTACGGGCATACATATACCAACAGACTCCCACTTGCACTTAGAGCCAGTCTCTCCAATATTATTCTAATCGATTACATAAACATTTTAGTAATCAATGTGATTCGAAGCAATTTCAATCAAATCCACAATTATACTCCTATTCCAACACATCCTGTGCGTGTGACCCGGTAGGCTCCAAATTACGTTGGCAGTGATATCCATAATCATATTATGATTTCACAAGCAATGATTGGTATCTAGCAAGACTTCATTGCTACCCAAGTAATTGGAGAAGTTGGAGAACAACTTAACCTATCATACATGACTGGTGTTACAGTGATTGTACAGTTCCTTTGTCGCTGATATCCGGATTGAACTCAAGTCATGGAATTGTTATCCTCTTCAATGTTCAATCCATGTTCCTTGAACTAGAGCAGACTGTCTGAGATATATGTAAGCTCAATATCACATATTGACTCACATCAGCATGGCCATGCATTTCTCAGTCTCTCTTATCAAGTGGCCGGAATATCAAACTCCCGTAGGAAGGACAAATTCCATCTACATCACTCACAGTCATCCCCATGTGTCATAGTGCACCCAAGCACCATCTTTATAGCAATCCTTATTCAGGACCACGATGGATGATGTCAAAGTACACCAAACGTCATGTGATAAGTGTAGTGACTTCAGGTCTAAGAACCACAATCACCACCATCATTATGAGATGTGACTCTAACTACCAATCATGGTATCCATGTGTCACTCTCAAGGTGGGTCTATCCGATACACTGTTCTCTAACAAATATCTATGTATTTGGTTTGATATCTCCATATCATGGATAATGAGATTCTTCCATCAACCAACATACATTCTAATCTTATGTGTTATTGATGTCTATGGATATTTCCACAATAACAACCGATTAGGGACAAAACAAGAATACATACTCTTAGCATACATATGATCTCACTGTTCAGGTCATCAACCCGAAGACATATGTCATTGAGTATATTATTCTATAGACATCTATAAGTTTTATGGTCATCTCACAATATAAAACACAAACATATAGATTGGAAACTTGCCTTTATTGATATGATCAATATAGTATTACAAATCGTTTACATAGTATCCCATTACAATCATCGAATGATAGTCTGTATGGGCATACATACCAACAGATTCCCACTTGCACTTATACCCAATCACCCATGAATCTCAATCCAAGTGATCGAACATGCCCGTCATGTTTCTGCTGTGAAAGTGCTTTTGTGAGCAGGTCAGCCACATTGCTTTCTGTAGGTACTCTGCAAATCTTCACATCTCCTCGTTGTACGATCTCTCGTATGAGATGGAACTGCCGTAGAATATGTTTGGAACGTTGGTGCGATCTTGGTTCTTTAGCTTGTGCAATTGCTCCATTGTTGTCGCAAAACAACTCAATTGCATCACCAGTGCTTGGAACCACTCCAAGTTCAGAAATGAACTTCTTGATCCACACAGCTTCCTTTGCAGCATTAGATGCGGCAATATATTCGGCCTCTGTTGTAGAATCCGCAACCGTCTCTTGCTTGGAACTCTTCCAGCTCACAGCTCCGTTGTTCAGGCAAAACACAAATCCAGATTGCGATCTGTAGTCATCTTTGTCAGTTTGGAAGCTAGCATCGGTGTAACCCTTTACTACGAGCTCTTCCTCACCACCGTATACCAAGAATTGATCCTTAGTCCTTCTCAAGTACTTTAGGATGTTCTTTACGGCTGTCCAGTGACATTCACCTGGATCTGACTGATACCGGCTCGTCATGCTCAAAGCATACGATACATCAGGACGAGTACATAACATCGCGTACATGATAGATCCAATTGCTGATGCATATGGAATCTTACTCATGCGTGACCGTTCATCACATGAACTAGGACATTGGGATTTAGAGATTGTAACCCCATGGGACATGGGCAAGTTACCTCTCTTAGAACCCTCCATGCTAAACCTCTTTAGCACCTTGTCAATGTATGTGCTCTGGCTTAGGCCTAGAAGCCTTCTAGATCTATCTCTATAGATCTTGATCCCTAGTATATAAGATGCTTCACCTAAATCCTTCATAGAGAAAGTCTTCCCTAGCCAACCTTTTACTGTCTGAAGAGTAGGGATGTCATTTCCCATCAATAGTATGTCATCCACATACAATATGAGAAATATGACTGTGCTCCCACTAACCTTTTTGTAAACACAAGGTCCATCTTCATTTTGACTAAAGCCAAACTTTTTGACTACTTCATCAAAACGTAGATTCCAGCTCCGAGATGCTTGCTTCAATCCATAGATTGACCTTTGTAGCTTACAGACTTTATTGGCTTCCTTTGGATCGATAAAACCCTCAGGTTGTGTCATGTACACATCCTCGAGTAAATTCCCATTAAGGAATGCTGTTTTAACATCCATCTGCCAAATCTCATAGTCATGATAAGCTGCAATGGCAAGCATGATCCTGATGGATTTAACCATGGCAACTGGTGAGAAGGTCTCGTCATAATCAACACCTTGAATTTGACGGAATCCTTTCGCAACCAATCTACCTTTATAGGTTTGAACATTTCCATCCATGTCAGTCTTCTTCTTGAAGACCCACTTGCACCCTATGGGTCTTACCCCTTCGGGTGGATCCACCAAGGTCCATACCTTGTTGGTGTACATGGATTCCATCTCAGATGTCATGGCTTCGAGCCATTTCTCAGATTCTGGTCCCTTAGTAGCTTCTAGATAGGAAGTTGGCTCATCTGCTATGCCCAATTCGTCACTATCTTGAGTCACGAGAAATCCAAATCTCTCAGGCTCAAGTCGTGTCCTACTAGATCTACGAGGTTCCTGTGTTACATTTGGAACTTGAAATTCCACAACAACTTGTGAGTCCTCATGTTCCTTATGTACCTCCTCAGGTTCTCTGCTTTCTTGTTGGTCTCGAACTTCTTCGAACTCTACATTCCTCCCACTAATTCCTTTGGAAATAAATTCCTTTTCAAGAAATACAGCAGTCCTAGCAACAAACACTTTGTTGTCAGTTGGTGTGTAGAAGTAGTATCCCCGAGTTTCCTTGGGGTATCCAACAAAATAGCATTTTTCCGATTTGGGTCCAAGCTTTTCAGGAAATTGTTTCCTAACATAAGCTTCACATCCCCAAATCTTTAACATAGACAAATTGGGACGATTCCCATTCCATATCTCATATGGTGTCTTTTGAACCGATTTGGAAGGTACACGGTTAAGTGTAAACGCTGCAGTTTCAAGAGCATATCCCCAGAACGATATTGGAAGTTCGGCTGAACTCATCATTGATCGTACCATGTCTAATAATGTACGATTCCTTCTTTCTGACACACCATTATGTTGTGGTGTACCAGGTGGAGTCCATTGTGATACAATACCACGGTCTCTCAGAAGGTCCTCAAACTCTTGGCTTAAGTATTCGCCACCTCGATCTGAACGGAGTGCTTTAATACTCTTACCAAGTTGCTTCTCTACTTCATTCATGAAAGTCTTGAACATTTCAAGAGTCTCTGACTTGTGTTTCATAAGATATACATAGCGATACCTACTGAGGTCATCAGTGAAGGTAATGAAGTATTGATAGCCTCCTCTAGCATTTGATCTAAAAGGTCCACATACATCAGTATGTATGAGCCCTAGCAGATCACTGGCTCTCTCACTGTGTCCAGTGAAAGGAGTTTTGGTCATCTTCCCTAATAAACATGCCTCACATGTCTCTAATGATTCAAAATCAAAAGAGTCTAGATAACCATCCTTATGGAGTCTAGATATGCGCTTCTCATTTATATGCCCAAGATGACAATGCCATAAGAATGTTTTGTTTGAGTTGTCAAGTTTTAACCTTTTAGTATTTATGTTATATATGCTAGTCTCAAGTTCTAACAAGTAGATACCATAAGACATAGGGGCATTGCCATAAAAGATCTCATCTTTAGATATAGAAATAATTCCATTCTTAATGTGAAATTCAAATCCACTCTTGTCCATACAAGATACAGAAATAATATTTCTATTAATGGCAGGTACATAATAGCAATTCTCTAATTCTATTACAAGGCCCGTAGGAAAAGATAAACTAATAACTCCAACTGCGGTGGCAGTAACTCTTGCTCCATTAGCAACCCGCAGCTCGACTTGGCCCTTTCGTAAAGGCTTACTTCTTATCAGATCCTGCATATTAGAACATATGTGAGATCCACATCCGGTATCCAGTACCCATGATGAAGAAGTATTTAAGTTTATCTCAATAACGTATATACCTGAAGTGGAGATCTCTACCCCCTGCTTCTTCTTCCTTAGTTCCTCCAGGTAGAGAGGACAGTTTCTTTTCCAATGTCCAGGCTGGTGACAATGGTGACAACTGCCTTCTTTGGAGATCCCACCTTTAGCTTTGAGCGCAGATGACTTTGGCTTCTGCCCGGCTTTAGAACTTTTCTTAGCCTTGCCTTTGCCTTTTGACTTTCCCTTTGTCTTGCTGATCATCATCACAGACTTGGGCTTGTCTTTCTTCATCTGTGCTTCGGCTGTCCTCAACATGCCCAACAATTCTGACAACGGCTTGTCAAAATTGTTCATGTTGTAGTTCATGACAAAATGATTATATGATTCAGGAAACGATTGTAGAATCACATCAGTGGCCAACTCTTGACCTAGGGGAAATCCGAGCTTGGATAGGCTTTCCACGTACCCAATCAAGGTGAGTATATGGGTGCCAACTGAGTCTCCCTCTTTCATCTTGCTTTTGAACAACGCCTTTGAGACATCATATCTCTCCTGTCTTGCTTGATGTTGATACATGTTCTTGAGATGTGTTACCATCTCCATGACATTCATGTTCTCATGTTGCTCTTGCAACTCATAGTTCATTGAGCACAACATTAGGCACTTGACATCCACGGCATCATCAAGGTGCTTCTTGTAAGCATCCTTTTCAGCCTTGGGCGCATTTACGGCGGGCTCCTCTGGCTCTGGTGTTTCAAGGACATAGAGCTTACGCTCATGTGTGAGAACAATTCTCAATGTCCTAAACCAGTTTTGAAAGTTGGTTCCGGTAAGTTTGTCCTTCTCAAGGACCGATCGCAATGAGAACGTGTGAGTGTTGTTTGCCATTTGATTGCTACAAAAGAAAAATTTGCATTTAGTCCAAAACATTTTGACTTGTAAAGATTTGATAAACGAGATTAATTAGGCCTTTAATTAATTACGCTCCCACTATTTTATTCAAATTGATAGCCCTCACTATCAACTCGGAAGATTGCAACGCACAACCTTCTAGTGAGCCAAGACCCCAAATAATTGGATCAATGCCCAACCAACGCTGGCATCAAAGACCAAATACTAAGGTAGGCAACTTTTGCCAATTGCATCATATGCAACTCTTGGATAGATGATCATACACAACTCCTTGCCATGATGCATCTGTGTGCCTCTAGGTACTTGATCCTATCAAGGTTCCCTAGTTAAGTCCAACCCATAAGCCAACACGATGAGTGTGCACCCTGCGGAGGCAGACCCACACACCCACCATCACACTTCCACGAGATAGACAGTGTACCACGCGGAGGCGTGCCCACACATAGTCGATCAAGCTTTTCATGTGTGTTGCTTTATGGAAGGCAACTAAAACTTAATATTATTAATTGAGGGATTTTATTAATACATATATATATATATATATATCCAAACACCACATACTTATAGTACGTATTATATACTACTATATCCACAACCACAAACGATAGACATGCAATCACAAATACATCAGTTATGGCCATACTATTGTAATCCTTTGGAGCAACAAAGGATTACGGTCCACCTATGGTCTTATGCATCTCATGCAACACCTGTGAAAACAACTTGTAAGCCTATAATGATCAACATTACAATGAACAACTTCATGGATGCTTCGTGAGGTTGGAATGTCAAGTTGCTTCTTGGAATGGGATCTTCTTGTTGCTTCTCCATGGACGCTCCTTGGAGTGGGATCTTCAGGTTGCTTCTTGGAATTAGATCTTCATGGTGCTTCTCCATGGACACTCCTTGGAGTTGGATCTTCAAGTGGCCTCATTACATCAAGATTACAAAGACTAAAACTAATCCTATCTTTATTACATCATATGATTACAAAATTAAAGAGAAAGAATTAATTACACTTTGAAATAAGAGATGAGGCTCGGCATGCAAGCCGAATACATTATACAAATGATCCATATGCAACGATTATACATCCATAATATTCACAAACAACCATATCCACAAGATCAACATCCACATCCATTCACAACATTCACAAAAGGGGATACTAGGCCATAACCGTGTATGCACTCACCACATAAAATAGATTTTAAAGGCGACGTGTATGCTATCATAGGTATATCTACATATACGTATATACATATTAAAATTGCAGTAATTTTAATGCGGGACATTCCCCATTAAATGAATTTTGACTCCCACGCAGACAATGTGGGGTACACAGGGGCAGCGCCCCTGTGCGGGGATCCCAGGGGCAGAGCCCCTGAAAGGTCTACGGAATTTTACTTCCGTGCACTTAGGAAAATCACTATTTTCCACAGTCGACCCCGTCCAAAACGTCAAAAACAATAGCCTGCGGCGTATGTGGAATTAGGTTTAGATTTGCACATTAACATGTTTAATTCGCATCGTATGCAACATAAAACAGTATACAACGATTCGATCATATCGAAACGAATCCAAATACGCCGTAGATCGACGCTGCTCTGATACCACTGTTGGGTTTTTGTGGAGAAAACATGCGCGGCGGAAGCGATAAATCCACGCAACCCGTAACAGGATCTCGTCGATAACAGCGTATTCGGAAATAGGTTTGCGGGATATACCTTATCGCGGAGCAAGTCCGGCGATGTCCCGCTGCACGACGGTGCAACACTGCTTGTCAAAAACGGACGGATCTTCTCTCCCGTTCGCTGTCGCAGGTTGATCCGGCAATGCTCCTCTGCGGCAGTGATGTACGTTGCTCGTAGCACGTACAGGTGGTCGTCGACGTCCTCCGAACGCAGGCGTCAAGGCGTCTGCGTCTCTACTTCGTCCACGCGGATGGACGGAACTCCACGTCGCGCTTCTCAAGCCGGCGGGAAGGAGCGTGTCTCTGCGGCGGCGTGCTAGCGCCGCGTTGCTCTCCTTTTTCTCCTAAGGACGACGACGGCTAGGTTTTGTACGTGAGAATAACCTAAAAGCGTCTCTCTATATCTTATATAGATATCGGCCGTCTATCCTCCTTTAAATAGGATAAGAAGAGAAGTAGGGTTTCCTAAACCCATCGGTAAACAGAAACGTTGCGTTAATTAAAACGCTCGTGGATTAATTAGAATATTTCGGAATTCATTAATTAACCAAATAATCGCATTAATTGATTAATTAATATCCGACTCCATGCAATCGCTTGGGATGGCTCTACGGGCATACATATACCAACAGGTGTGTCGCCCAAGACAGGTGTGTCAGCCATGGCATCTTCCCAGCTGCACGATACACATCCTAGAGTGTATCACCAGGCCATGCATGAGCTTATAGGGTGGCAACAAGTGGCGTTATGAGCTAGAGCAAGTGGCACCTTGGTTTATGTGGTTATGACACCTTTCCCTTGCTACCTCTCTCTTCCTTGGTGTATATAACTCACTCCCTCCTTGAACAAGTGATCCCTTTCAGCCACCTTCCTTCCCCTACCTGTATGTGACGAGCATGGGAGCTTTGGGAGCTAAGGAAGACTCCCATGAAGCATGGAGAGGCAAGCTCCTTGGCCATGGAAACTCCTTGTTGAAGATCCGACTTTGGTGAGTCATGCTTCTTTGCTAGTTTTTCCTTATGCTTTCTTCTTCACCTTCCTCTTCCCCTCTCGGCCATGGATAGGCCCTTTATAAGAGTAAGCAAGGCTGTATTTATTTCCCCTCCTTTCTTCTTCTTGAGCTATACATAACCATGGTTTCTTCTTCTTCTTCTTCCTTTGTTTCTTAAGGTGATGATGATGGTGTCGAAGGCATGTTTGGAGCTTTGGATGGCTATTGTTCTTGGAAGAGAACGTGAGTTTGCTGTTTGGACCAAGAATCTTGATGCCTTTCATGGAGATCATCTTAAGGTGGGTTACATAACTCTCAACCACCTCCATTATGTATACTCTACATATGCACATATATTGATCTTGTTCCTTAATTTGGTATCCTTCTTTTATGATGTTCATGCATGTGGAGCTTGGGATCTGTTTTGATAGAGATGGATACGTTTTACTACTGTCCATATGTTGTTCTTATACTTAATGCTTTGAATAGCTAGAGCTTGAAGATGACTTGCACGATATGAGTCTTTGACCGATACAACTAGGTTTCCCGATATGGGTCTTTACCCGATAGAGTACCTTGTTCTATAGCCTATGCTTTGGTTGATGGTTATGGCAACACCCCTTTCTCTCCTTTGGACTTGAATGGTGAGCCTATGACCTAGACATATGGATGATATGATGGGTTGGTAATAGTTGCACCTTGATGCCCGATATCCCTTATCCACCCTAGAGTTAAGGTTTGGACGATATGGTTGGTGGACACCTAGTTGATCCCTTGGCTGATATGTGCTCTACTTGGTGGCTCCTTGAGGTTGTTGCCCGATACCCTCTTCTAGAGTTGAGCCTTGGGTGATATGATAAGTGAACCTTTCATTGACCTTGTGACCGATACTCACATCTACCCAAGATGATGGTGGTTGGCCGACATAATACCCTAACCTTAGAATCTTGGCAGATATGGAGCTTCAACCCTAGTTTGGGTAATAGGGTTGTCCTGGGCGACATAGATGATCCACCCTTGTTGCACGACATGGTCTTGATGTTGAATATGACCAACTTGGTATGGTCCTTGTACCCTTGCGTGATACACCTTTTTGGTTCCCTAAACGATACCCCTCTCATCTAGGGTTTGCCTTGGATGTTATGTTAAGAAAAGTTTTTTTAATCTTATTTCCCGATATGACTCTTAACCACGATAGTATTGTTGGGTGATATGGATAAGTCTTGAGCCTAGAATGATGAAACCCTAGGTGGGCGATCCCATGGCTGCCTCACTGACCGATATGAGCGTGGTTGAGGGGCTTTTGTGTTAGGCATGAGGTTTGTGCTTGAACGACACTCTCTAAGTGAGTTTCCCGACATGGTGCCTATGGATGACATGGATCTTGAGTGATAGAGTTTCCCTAACCCTAAGATGACCGATAGGGGTACTCTTGTTGTGATGATTCCTTGGGCGATATGCTAGGTTCCCGATATGGTGCTCCATGAGCGATAAGGATATGAGGATGGGTGATATGGGGGATCCCTTGATATGCTGCCTGATATCATCAACCCTAGAACTTTATAAGTGTGTAGGTGTGCATGGTTTGGGTGACATCAGTGCTAAGTGTGTGGCCGATACCCCACAAGGAGATATGTTACCTTGGCCGATATGCCTTGCCGACATGGTCTCTCTCTCTTAGATGATTACCCAACATGAGTTCGAACTTGAAAGCTTGGACGGTCCTAGGGTTGAGGTTTGGTCGTTATATGTGTCGAGCTTGATAGTACCTTGGATGATAGGGTACCATGGGCGTCATGGCAATTTTGAAGTAGTGTACCTTGGGTGGTATGAAATCCCCTTGAGTATCTTGATGTGTTACCCAAGTAGGTGTGCTTGATGGGCGCCATGGTGTTGGCCGATACGGTTGATCTTAACCTAGTTGGACGATAGGCTACCTCAGGTGCCATGGTGTTGTTTGAGAGACATCAGTTGTACGCTAGTTGGGCGTTATGTTTTGACTTTGTGTACCATGATCTTAGGCGATATGGCTTCAGACGATATGGTGATGATAAGTTTCTCGACATGGAACCCTAACCCTAATGGGAGATAGGGTCTTGGCCATTAGGGCTGGTTGTGATGACGTTACACTCAGTTGCACATTATACTCTTGGTCTATGACTACACGACACACCATTAGGTCTAAGTCTGGTCGTTATCCCCTTGATGCATGGGTGCATGTCATGCTTGAGGCCGGCAGCTTTGGATGAGGGTTGGTACTCTATCCAATACTCCCTTTTAGTGAGGGATTTTTTGGTCACTTTATTCTTTTGGTGAGGGTAGGCGACACCTTTAGTGATGGTTGTACCTAACCCAATAACCCTATGCATGTTTCTTAAGCTTACACCTTCGATCATGATGAACTATGACAATATAGGTTGTGAATGCTTGTATAGTGGTTACCTATGGTTAAGGATAGATGAACTTCTAATTAAGTTGGATGGTGGATCATGGTGTATGATCTTTAAATTTAATCCTTAGGGATGATATGCATATGGTTTAAGATATGGAGTATGATGGGATACCCATGATGTGGTAACATTAATATGTATTGATTTATACACCGGTTATTACATTAAGTTGCATATGTTCATAATGATGGAAGAATATTCCAATGCTATAAACCTTAATCTTGATGACATGATAATCAAAGACATGTTCATGAGATATGGGGCATGATGGATGCTCACAATTTAATAACAATAATCTAAACTGACTACAAACACAGCTATGAACATGGATGTTGTTCCAATCTTGTGCACCGAAATTCTTGATAGACTGATGATCATAATATGTTCTCTAAGACCTATGTTATATGCTTGGTGATCTAGTTATATCTTTCTTATGCAAGCTAACCATGCAGGTGTATTGAATTCATAGCCAAGTAAGAGATATGGTGATTATATGATTACGTGCTTTGTATAACACTTGATATATGTGCATTATCTAAATAATAATGATATGTCTTGTTGATGAGATAACATATATCACCAATATGATGAGAAAGGCATGTTGAGGTGTAATCCTCTAGTGATGGCATGAGGGATTGATATCCCATGATGATGTGAAATGATGAAGCCTTGAGAGGAAGTAGCACTGTGAGATGATGTGAGGGATTTATATCCCATGGCAATGTGATGATTGTTGAGGGCAATGGAAATAGCAGTAGCAATATAACACCAATGTAATGAATCTAATGTTATTAATGTTTTATATATGGTTGCTTAATACAACTTGATTTCCCCAACAATCTACCTAAAATACATTAACTAATTACAAATGAATCTCTCATGTAGTTGCCCTGGCCAGAGATCCATCATCGTCAGTAGCTGGTGATGGTGAAACAGGTTCTCCTGTGGGTTAACCTAGAAGCGCATATTATTGAATATGTGCGGTTTCTCCTAGCCGGAAATGAGGAGGTTAGAGTGAAACTTCGGTTGTAGACTCAAGATGTGTATAAGAGCATAGTGAACAGGCCCATGGCTCAGTGTGATAGAGCATGAATGCGTTCATGACTCATGGAGCACGGTGAAATGGCCCGTGGCTCAGATATACTAGCGTCGAGACCTATACCAAGGCAGGCTAGAGAAATGGTAGCCTGCGGGAGCTAGCCCTGTGACTGAGGTCACTTAAGCATGAGATTGCGGTCCTACTTTGTTTCTCGTGCACTGACCACGAGGTGGGAGGTCATGGAGTCCAGCTCTTCCATTGACCTTGTATGGCACCGGCTTGGGTTTCGCAACTGAAGGTTGGATTTGAGCAGTATGGCTCACTTCCTCAGGGCATAATAATTTGTAAGCAAGTTGTATTGTGTCTTTGCTTAGGGAAAATACGAAACATTGGTTGAGGCCTTGTTTGTATAGTTTCTCTGGTTATAAACTTGCAGTTTATCATATATTCCTTATATCGTGTGATAAGATCGTATAAAGTTTATCTTGTCAATCATGTTCCATACAGAATGCCTAGTTATATGTCTCCTAATGTTTTGGTAAGATTGTAATAAAGTTAGCTCTGCTCAGTATACTTCCTTATAGTCTGCTTATGTCAAATATCTGTGATCATAATAAAGTTGGTAGAGGGTTATGTTTCTTGCTGGGACTGTGTGTCTCACCCCGCTGGTTAATAACCCTTTTTAGGTGGATGTGCCTGGCGAGATGAAGATCATGTGGCTACGAATGTTATGCAGAGGTATTGTACTTGGTGGGATAGATAGTGTCTAGTAGTAGAGTCCTATGTGTCGTCCCTGTACACTCAGGTCTTCGGGAGAGTTTTTCGATGTTTCTCGTACAATGATCGATGTATGGTTTTTGATATGTATCCTGATGTAAAGCATCATGACAAATAGTTAGTTCATGTAACAAGTTGATGGGAAATTATGTTGAAGCACTTTGGATATATGCTATGAAATGAAAAATGTTGGCTTAGATATTATATGTTTCACCTTATGGTGCTTGCTGTAAATCGGTTTTAATTTCCCGTGATTTTTGGTAATCCGCTGGTTTGCATGTAATCGTGTTTTGTTGAGGATGAGGTGTTACAGTAAAGAACATACCAAGAAATATGAATATGTACCATCTAAAGAAGAAGCTAGATCGAAAGGGAATCGAAAGGCATCAAGTCTAGATGCATTGCAACAAAAAAGAAGAAGGTATCATTGAAGACAAGGTCCCAAGCTTAGAGACCAGAGACATGCCTCACACTAATAATCTCAATAGACGACATGGTGCAAGACTCTGATAAAGTAAAGAAGAGTCTAACAACAACTTCTAAGGGACATATGGTAGTGTTCAAACCTATGGATGTGGAACATCATTCATAGTACAACCTATTCATGAGGACAAAGACTTTCAAACCAACAACGTACATGGAGAAGTAGGACTTTAGGAAGTTGGGAATCTATGATCAAGTGGTGGAATTTCTAAGTAGATAAAATTTAAACATTTTATGCATGGCAACTCAATGTTCATTTATAGATCTGACTGTTGAATTCTTGCCCTCACTAGTAAAGATACTACTCGAAGGTGAAGAAAGAAAGGAGGTGGGGGGGATTCAAACTACAAGTGTGGATGGGAGGTAGTGACCATTATGTGATGGAAGGTATTTTGAATAGGATCTTCACTAATATAGAAGAAGATAAGGCATGTATGACATCACCAAGTGACAAGGAAGCGGTCAGATACAGCAACCACAAAATGTGGGAGAAGGTGACTAGAGAATATACACACAACCCCAAGAAGTCCAAATCAGCCCACATCATGAGAAAATCAGCACATATCGCCTCATGATACATAAGAGTGATTAAGAAGATCATTGCAAACACGGTGTATGCATGATCTGAAACTAGAGTAGTGTATAAGGGGGACCTTTTTCTGATATGGCCCATGTTGAAAAAAAATCCAGACAACATTGAAAGACTACTCATTGATAGACTATCAGTGATAGTGGGACAAGAAGTCAAGAAAAGTAAGGATTTTTCATGGGGGACAAATAACCCTTATTGCAACCTACTTCATGGAAATTTAGGAAGTTAGGTGATACAAGAGGACAGAGGGATTCACAAAGATTGATATCAAATACCTCATTATTTGTCAAGTTATCATATAGAGAGGAGATAAACTGCACTACAGGTAGGCCAAGTCAAACAAATTGCTCCCCCTTCCTAAGATGGCTCATTATGATACCAACAATTTGAGGCCAATGATGGAAAATTTTGACAAGGTGAAATCTAGTCATATCAAGAGAGATATCGACCCTCCTTCACATGGTTCCATCCCCCAAGAAGAAGAGCAAGTGTAAGAAACAAAGAAAATGAGGCCAGAGAAGAGGAAGAAACTAGAAATAAAGCCCCCCAAACCATGCCAAAAACACATGTACCACCACTTTAGCCACTTCAACCACAACTCAATGAGGAGGAAGGCATAGAACAACCATTCTCAACAGAACAAGTTTCCCCTCATGGTAAAGGATATGGTGTTGCCCCTCCCTTCTCTCGAGTCACCGGTATGGTACCAGAGGTACCCATTGAAAAGTCAGGCAACCAACCAGGTGCTTCTACAGATGCACAAGAAAACGTCAAAGAGGCTGAGAAGACACAGAAGGTCGCTACACTGCCCAAACAACAAGAAGAAGAATCAGTATGTCAACTTGTGGATCCTGGGCAACCAGACCTGACTCCACATGAAGATAGAGATGAAAGGGCACAACCACAAACCAAGGAAATAGCAACAAGCACACATCCACTACCATTGACTTCTGAGACACCAACTACTGCAATGATGATGCCTCTGGGAGAACAACAACAATACCTTCCAACCTTTAGGGAAGAATTAGGACATCTCTTTGGCACTATCTATCAATAAGTGCAGAATTCTTCATCGTATGCACTATTTCTTTCTTCTAGCATGCATACACTAACAATGTAGGTAGCTAGAATAGAGGACAAGACTGCGGCACTTCCTCAGTTCATGCATGACGTCATCACTAGCCAAACATCAATGATGAATGCCATGCAAACAATGGCTGTAGAGATGGTGGAACTATGGAAAGAGAGAAACACTATGAGAGAAGACATGGTTGCTATGTGCCAACATCATTAAGCATGTCTCAAAGAAATAGAGGAAGATTACATTCTCTTGGATAAACAATGAGCCATAAGAATATCAAAGAGGATCACCATCCCATCATGCTCGTAAGCATCTTCATGTCCCTTTAACCCTAAAGAATACAAGGATGAAGAGGCTTCCAACGCACCAAAATAGTGCAGAGATCAAGAGACAGCTCAAGAAGAAGATGACCAACATCATGAACAAACTTCTGTACCTAAAGAGAATGCCTCCGTACATGAGTTCTCCCACAACTATTCAACAATAGAGAAGAACCTCACCTAGAAGTCCAACATCTGGAAGAAGAACTATCTGAAACAAGCCAAGAAAAAGAATTCGAGGGGGAATCTAGTGCAGGAAGACCCTTATCCCAAGACAAAGCAACACTTAACTACTTTCTAGACACGATGAATATTAGTGGAGACATCTATGATGGCTTTCTATAAGGTCCTGATGAGAAGAATGATGCAGTGTATGGTGGGAAAATGGCTTCTACACTAGAAACACTAAGTCAAGCAATGCTCAAAATGTTGTCATCCATAAATAAACCTATCAAAGCACCTGCTACTACCCCAAAGGTAGAGTCCAAGCAGAAGCACATCTAACCAATGATACTGAAGGTCCTATCCCTTAAAATGCACCAGCCGAAAATACCATAAATTCAATTGTACAAGGACCAATAGTTAGAGAGGGGACTTCTGATGAAGATGAAAGCAACCTAGCCTCCTTCTTTATAGGTCAACAAGCGAGAGACTGCTCAATCCCTATATTGGAATCGAGACGATCCATACCACCACCATTCCCTTGTAATCTAATAGGCATGGACACGACGTTCGTATCCAAAATCACATGACGGGACTTCCATGTCTTGGCTAATATCCTTCATGATAATCTTCCTGGGATACACATAGCCTACAAGAATTAAGGGATAAAATTGACCAGGGACCACTTCAGGGGAATTTCCATCCAGTGAGAAAAAGTACACACAAGTCTATTCAAAGTACTCTATGCAACTGACCTGGAGGAAATCCTACACCCTGGCAATATACAACCAGTCTTCAACGGGGCCACTATTCTAGAAAAATAGTTTTATGACAAAGAATTTGATTTCATACCTGTCAAGGAGATACAAGAGGTGGTGACAAGAAGAGAAATAAGAATTGTCACCATGTCCCTTAGAATAATGAAGCATCGGGGGTTAATAGTGGTTGATCTGTATAAGAGACGCATGTCGATTTATAACTATTGTAGAGTTGATCTACCTGACACTTCTTTAGTTTTTAGAAACAAATATGTCAGACATATCTAGAAGGTACCTATCCGCCTTTAACATGTTATCTAGATGGTGGGGTCACTTCACAAAATAGACTGGAAAAAATTCATAATAAGCCCCAAAGTCCCCCAAGAATAGTAAGGATCTGAAGACTGTGCTTTTATAATATTATGCATGATGAAGGATATAAAAAAAGGCATTCCTCTAAATGAACTTTTCCATGAGGACTTGCATGGAATACATGGGATGTACGCAATGGAGGTGATATATGATCGACACTTTTCTAAAGATGTGACAATTCCCCCTGATGTAGTACCACATAGACTCCATACAAAGGTACCTCTACTAGTGAAATAGCCTTGGTGAGAACAAACAAAAACTCTATGGCTTGACCATTCTGAACTCGTTCGTGCATCATCTTGGAAGGAAGGTTGGCAATATGACAAGAAACAACAAAGAGAAGCCAATCCCAAAGATGAGAAATCTACTGAATAGAAGATGACTCTAGCTAAGAGGACTACAATAACCTCTTTGCCCTCAGAAGCTTTAGATCTAGTACAACAAACATCAACTGACCAACCAAAAGAGGGGGAAATTGATGATGAAGAGTCACAAGAGGTAAGGCCAGCTAGAATAATAGAATCAACATTCCAAAACTTCAATAGGTATGGCTTGTGAAGATATATCATGGGAATCACTTTTTCTCATCATGGATAGACTGAAAGAGGATGACAATAGCGGGGATGTTTTCTTTGTAAGAGAAGGCATATGCATACTAAAAAATGACCTCTGAGAAACTCTAAAGATAAGAAGCTACTTATCTATAGGTGTGATGTCCACATACCAGTCTTTGTTGGGAGACAATATGCCAAATGTACACATGGCTTATCACTTACTCATGGAGGACATATTACAGAACAAGTGGTTCAGGTGAAAAGGAATGCCTGGAGCTTCTCATGTTGAATTATGTGCCTGAGTTTATATTCCTTCCTATCCTCCATGATAATCATTGGAGACTTCTGGTGATAATCGTCAACGACAATATTTTGGTTTTGTATAACAACTCTGACTCAGCCTTTGCCATAAACAAATATGCAAACATGACTACACCAAACACCCCAACGAAGGAGAAAGAAAACACATGTGTACAAGAAATCATAAATATGATCCGCAAGTTTGGAAAAGGATATAGATTCATCGACAATAAGGAGTTCAGGAAAATACACTTCAGCCACAAGAGCCCACAACAACGCATACAATCAAATGGTTGTGGCTTTCACGGTCTAGAGTGGATGTCAACTTTAGCCTTTAAGGACACAAAAATAGAAATCTTACAACATGAACACTATCATGCACTTTGAGGGGGATATGCTAATATGTTGTTGCAGTCCAGGTAGGCAGTCCAAGAACAACCACACACAGAATAACCCTGGTCTGTTTATTTCTAACCTTTATCTTGGACACTCTGAGATAGAGTGTATGATAAGTTTGGGGGGAATTATAAACGAGCATGAGAGGTACCCTCTTCACAATTTTTCCTCATCTCTGAAGGTCAATCCTTTAATTTCAATTTTGAATACACTTCACCTCCACTTTTTGAAGAAAATTTTGGGAGAAAAAAAAGAATTGTCATTCATAAATTGCAAATATCTTTAGGATCATTTATAACAGGCACAATTTTGAGATCCAATTTTCCCAAGATTTGTTCATTGCTCCCACTCTTAGGCTTGTTTGTCCTCATGCTACTCTATAGTGTAATAGTTTCAAGAGTGGTGTAAATGTGACTACTAATTCACATAAAAGGAAATTACATGATGCTACACTCTTGTGCCATTCTTACAACAAAATATTATGGAAAGTGGAAGAACACTTCTGAACCTAAGAAATTCCCTAAAATAAGGAGGACCCAACCTACCACACTCCCAACCAATCACCCTAACATCGCAGTACATGCTAGAAAGTATACACCTCCAACAAGATGGGGAAACACCTACCCCTTCAAGTTCTAAAAATCCTTTCTTTGGGATTAAAAGAGGCTTGGAAGCCCAAAAACCTTACCTACAATTCCTATTACCCCAAGCATGTGAGAAAAATTTAAGCCAAGAGGAAGAAAATTATGAGAGTTGTGCTCGAAAATATGTTGAAGGACTTTGCCCAGCCAGTGTATTGCTGCACTCAAAAATACAGATATGTCATGCCTGATAGTACAGTCTAGAATCCAACTTCTACACACCTACATTTTGAAGGGGACCTCATACAGCCACATGACATTATATTAGGGCCCAATCAGGTGACATTGTCTTTATGATAGCAATATGGTTGATCAAACATGAGAAAGGCAAGGACATGCTAAGGCCTTAGCCTTCCCCCCAACAATATCTAGAACCTTCCTAAAACAAGAATCGAGTGTGAAAACTACCCCTAGCAGGAAAAATTTACAAATACGGATGAGAACTGAGGTTGGGAAGTTTTTGTGAGGGAGAATCCATTTGTATAAAAGATTATAGCAAGTGCAAAAAGTTATTCAACTCCAAAAATAAAGGATTGGATTTGGACCTCAGTGTATGAACCAAGCTAGATGCAATGATTTTGTTGTAAGGATGGAATAATTTTGTAGTAGCAAGTTTATAAACTATAAACAACTAAGGCCCATCACTTGATGCTTTGATTCTATTTGTTAGATTGAGGACAAGCTAGATTTTAAGATTGGGAGATTTTATAACATCTAATTTTGTGGATACTTGAGTGCCTATTTTATCCCCATAATGTCATCTCTTTAATGTTTTATCTAGATAATCCTATTTTTTTTCTAGCATAAGATGATATCTCACCCCTTTCTATGGTTTGTGCAGAATACATGCCTCATCGATTGCTACACCTAAGGCTACCTTAGTGACCGATGAAGATGGCATTAGGTTAACAATTGGTGAAGATTTTTTCTCTATGGTCTCCAAGCTTCTGTGACCTTGCGATCGATGGACCGTTGAGAGCTCATTTTTTCTCAGTCGTCTCTATGAGCCACGATACCTATGACCAAAGGATCATCCCTCTTAGTGGTCGATGATTCTTTCATGTTTTGTGATCGATGAAAATCTAGAGTTTCTACAATTGGTGTTGTAGGAGTCGGCGTAGCGACTGGGGTATGATTTAGTATAGCGACTAAAGTGATTCATAATTCAATTACCAACACCTATGAATAGAGATCAACTTCATTCATGGAGGGGGTTCTCAACGTACTAGGGATGATGAATTGTTGCTGCTCTCCATACTCACACATCATTCATCCATTTGATCTTGGATCTCTAAGTTGAGAGTCGGGGGAGAGAGAAGATTCACACCACTACCGTCACCTTTGTCTTGTTCTTTGAAAGAAGGACTACCCTCTCACCATCATTTATTCCAAGTCCAGATCTGTAGACAAGTGCACCAACTGTCGTTGTATGGGATCGTAGTTGGTGCATCCCCCTTCTTCCCTTCTATATCTAGTCATCCATTTGCATCTACTTCATTGTTGTCCATCACATCTTGCCACATTTGTAAATTTGTAATGCTACTCATTACCATGAGTGGCTAAACATATAACTTGGGTTGGTAGTAGCCATTAAGTCTCTCCCAACATGTATATACTTACATCCTTTTGAATATATGTTCTCTTAGAAATGGTTATCTCTAAACATATAACTTGGTTTGGGAGTAGCCATTAAGTCTCTCCCAACATGTATATACTTACATCCTTTTGAATATATATGCTCTTAGCAATGGTTATCTCCATACACCTGTATTTAATTCTTCACTTGCATGATTAGCTACCATCTGATGATGTTTGATTGTTAGTGCCTCAAAAGAGTAGTGCTAACCCTATCTAAGTCTTTATGGAGTTGAATGAATGCATGACAATGTTGGAATGCTTAAGCTAATGGTCATATGGTTATGGTTTTGATTATTTGTTTTCCATCTCGAGAGAGAGACAACCTTATAATCTAGATCTATCCTAAGCTCAAGAGAGGAGTGAATAGACATATATGATGATTTCTTATAATCTTGATAAGGGTATACAAAGGGTGTGAGTATTGCGTGTTGGGAAGAGACCTTAGATGGTGAACCCCAATCCAAGTTCCCATCCATCTGTGTTACAACACCATTTCTTTGTTTTTGTTGCTTTACTTTGTTTTCTTGTTTGCTTTACTTCTTTTGTTTTACTTGTGGCTTCAAGTAATAGCATTATGTAAGGAACAACAAATTTAATCTACCCCCTTTGCTTGGTGTATCTGAGCTAAGGTCTTAAGTTCTTAGAACTTATCATTACTTGTCCCTGTGGTTCGACTCCTATCTACAACATCAGATCATGTATATTAGTTGTGGGGGCCTAAGTGTCAGGTTATATATTTAAGAGTCTGACTACTCTAGATCTGCTCCTTTTTGGATGTTAGATTTAGGCCGGTCAATATCATGACCATAAATGGTGGTCAAGGAAAGGAATGGTCAAGGTGGATTATACAATAGGGAGTGGTGAGTATATGTGGATGTTTTAGGGTTGGCATGTAATGAACATTACATAATCATGAATTAACTATGCTGGGCCAATGAAATATTTGTGATTGGAATCAAGGAGAGAAAGTAACCAAAGAGGGAAGGAGTAATGCTTGTGCAGATGAAATTGTAAAGTGAGTTGAGGAAGAAGATTACAACATGAGTGTTTGATTTGGTCTGCACAAAAAGAGAGGCTTATGAGTTATGATTGTGAGGTCTCAGAGTGGAGCTTTAAAGTGCAGAATAGGATCGGTCCTATACTTTTTTTAAAGTACAACCAATCATAGTGAAACAAATTCTCTTCTCTCCTCTTAAAAACCCCACCCCTAGAAAAACCAAGGAGTGAGAAATGCATATTGTACATTATAACAAATTTTTATTGGATCTTACCAAGTTATTATAGGACCAATCCTATAGTAAGTTTTTTAGGTGTGGAGAGCACATCGTCCTACTAACAAACAAAACAAGAAAAACCTTATTAAGTCAATGGAATTAATATATTTTATCTATTCTTTAGGGTTGTTAATATCTTTCTCTCTTAATTTAAATAAGGTTGCAGATGATGTTTAATTGACTTGAAGTTTGACTTTATAGAGTAACTAGGATATGGGGTAACTAATTTTATATCAATTGTACTCTTTGAAGTTGTTTAAGTGTTACATTTCATTATTTGTATGTTATGTATACACTAAGGGCATTTTTTCTTCTTAATTAATCAATTGTGACACCATTTTTCGTATAATCCATTTGTTATACATTTTACTCCTAGGAACAATTTAGACTGTCAAACTAGAGTTCAAAATATATTTATTTGTATAGTTGTACATCAAACTCTACTATTGAGTTTATTAGGTTATGTTATCCTAAAATTTCACATATGAAGGATATTTGTAAATTTATGATATTATTTGACTTCAACTCTTCTAAATATATACTAAATTGGGGAAAACATATTTTATAATACCATACTCAGATTAAAATAAGGGAGGACAAAGTTATGAACCTAAATTCGGATACATTACAACCACTACACTGCTTTTGATTCGTAATTGAGTAAGATAATTGATCGAAGGCATACATGTACAATATCTATTCAATAATTGCTTCTTATGCATCCATAGACACTTAGATCCGAACAATAGAGTACACAGCTGTTGGTTGTTTACACTAACGAGTTTCAATCATAAGAATGATCTTTTACTCAACTATCTATATCCCGCAAGTATACGAGAGTAGTTGTAGTCGAGGTCGAACACAAGGAGCGTTGGTTAGTTAGGCGCAAGAGTTATGATTTTCAATAATCTAGATCGTTGTACATAAGATGATTGGATTAGAACAACTAAATTATAGATTTAAAACAAAACATTATCACTTAAGAAAGGTTAAGATTCAGATTTGGAAGGATCTTAGACTTGGGATTTCACTATCACATCATAGCTTATATTAAATATGAATTTAAACATGTTAATTAACTTGCAAAGGAGGTCTGTAGTCATTACTCACCTCCCGGTGAAGTGATGACGATTTTAACTCCATACATCACTCTCGTGTATGTATTTCATTTCAAATCACAAACCTTGCTCCTCAACATAATCCCAGCCACTCTCGCGGTCAAGGACAAGTTGCCAAAAGAGTAACTCCATACTCTCAAACACATCTTCTCAGATTATGAAAGAAAGCATAAAGCATGCAAGTATGATGGCCAATCACACAAACAAGCATTTCAGATCTGAAACAACTCTTGGAACATGCAAGAAACTAACATTTAGTACGAAATTCATATGTTCATACAAGCTATGACATGGGAGTTACTCTCCCATGTCCAAGATTCGGATTCTACTCGTCCATGATCATGTATTGCAGAAATGCTACAGAATTTGTAGAGTTTAACATGGTTTAGAGAAGGAAAAGCTAGGAGAATTGAAAGTGTAACCCAAGAGAAGTAGAATTCCGTCTTGGGGACGAAATTCCACTCCTAAAGCTGCTCCAAAACGGACTGGCTCCTCTCCCGAGAAGTTGCACAAAGTTGGGGAAGCTTGGTTGTACCTTGGAGAAGACAATGGAGAAGAAGAGAAGAAGAAATGGAATCCTTTGGCAAGAAACCACCTCCTTTCCCCTCAAAATCGCCCTCCTCTGCTCTAGACTTGCTCTGGGACGAGAGAACTTCCGCCAATGACCGTCCATAACCGCCCATTAAGTTCCCCCTTCGTTTTAAACAAAAACTCGTATTTTACAAAATGCTGAAACTGCCAGGTGCACGGCGTGCACTTCAAAGTGCATGCCGTGCAACTTTCCAGAAACTTTCTTCTGGCTGAAATTCGCAGGTGCACGGCGTGCACTTTGCTGTTCTGGGCTGTTGTGTATTCTGATCATAACTTTCAGTGTGTAGGTCCGATTTACATGCCGTAAAAAGTGGTATTTGCGTAATTTCGAACCCCAAAATATGTGGATACTTGAGGAGTGATCCAATAAGAGATAATATGATATATTCCTCATAATTTCATTGCAATATGTAGTACCTACAATCCAAACCATGTGACAAGTAAGAATAGATAAAAATATAGAATCTAGCATGAATGAGAGTGATAATTGAGTCAAAACAACATGAATATGCAACTAAACATGATCCAAAAGGTGATATGATTTGTGCACATCAAATCCCCCTAAGCTTAAGCCATTGCTTGTCCTCAAGCAAAAAGAGCATAGAAACACAAATGAAGGAATTGTCAAGTTCATGAATAGATCAAATGAAATGAAAGATGTGTATAAGACCAAACCAACCATGATCAACATGTTTATACTCATAGCCATCAATTCAACTCAAACATCCAAGAAAGAGATTTTTAGTTCAGCAGGGGTGGCATCAATTAGTTGAATCAATCAATTAAACAACACTGGGTAGAATTTGGATGACCAAGCCAAGCAATTAGTGGATGTGCAACTCAAACTCTCAACTATTAAGGATACAAATGCTGAAATCTTAGTTAAAATTGACAATTTTAGTTGTACTCTCCTTCTTTCCCAAAAGTGATATGATAAAGGATTATGGGTTCTGACACTCGGCTGCTAATGTAGGCTTATGCACACATGGAGTGTCAGTTGGGGTATTTTACCCTCTTTTAAGACATACCACCTAACCATCGTGGCCAGATCGGACTTACACTAGGCTAGCATGATATGTGGGCGGTTTAGCCATCTTTTATAGGGTATAAAGGTGAGATAAGCCAAAAGAAATTTTAAATTTTTTTCTAAAAGATAGGAGAGTCAACTAAATTGCAACATTAGCTAGATTTCATTCATTTGTTTTGAAAAATTTTCATTGAAAGAGTGGTTGAAAATGCACTAAGAGCTTGGCAAGGGCATCTTGTATTCCAAATGATGTTGTAAAGTTGATTTACTCAAAAAATTGAAACCATTACATGTTTTAAGCAATCAAGGATGTGAAAGAGGAATGTTCAGGCTAGAAGCATAAACCAAGGTTAAGCACATGTTGATGGCCAAAATGTTTCATTTGATTAATGCATGCCTTTTACAATTTCTCAAAATGATATTTCTCATCAAAAGAGAGCAATCTGTTAAGCATAGGAGTTCTATCCACATATAAAAGATAAACCTCATATCATACTAGATTTTCCACCAGAAGAGGAGAACTGAAAACAATGACTGAAATGTGAACACAAAACAAAAGCAAAAGATAAGAAGCAAATAACATGAAAGGGAAAAGATAAAAGAACTAGGTTACCATCCGGTTGCTCCCCCCTAAGCTTGAAATCTACAGTGTCCTCACTGCATAAATCAAACTAAAAGGTTGCAACCAGGTACCTCATCATGGTGGAAACATCAAAGTCCATGGAGGACCGGTGCTTTGATTTGCAGCTGGAAATTGTTGTGCTAAAGATTTATGTCTCCTTGCAAATATGTCCTTGATTTGGGGCAAGCGAAAGCACCTATGAGCTGCAACAAGAATAGTATTTTGTATGCCAATACTATTTGTCTTTTCATTCTTCTTTGAATCATCATCAAAATATGAGTTGGGAAGAGTGTTCTCATTATAAAGAAATTTGTTATCTAGAGTGTGAGGAGGAAAGACATGTGGCTTGCTTGAAGAATCAACATGTAGAGCATGTGTTGTAGCTCTCTCCCCTTTAGTTGCAACTTCATAATCATCATGGATATCAATATCATCATACTTTGAAGGATATACCTCTATAACAACTCCATTCTTCAATGTCACTGGCCTGAAATATGTTGGATTCATCTCCGGTGGACTAGGCAAGAAAGGTGGAAATGCTTCTTTGCTAGGAAGAGCTTGTTGGGCAATTTGTTTCTCTAAGATGTGTGCATGAGTGGCTATAGTCTCCACCTTATAAGAGAGTTGGAAAATGGCACCCTTCATTGATTGTCTTTGTTGATGGAACTCCTCATTTTGCTGCATTTGAGTTGAAATAAATGTTGCAAGCATGGACTCTAATCTAGAAGTTACTTGTGGTTGTTTTGGCTGAATGAAATTTGGGTTTTCATTGATGTAGAAGTCTGGTGGAGTGTAGCCCATTGGAGAATAAATAGAAGAAGCATAACATGTATAAGATGAGTGTCCAAGTAACCCACATGCATCACAAATAATATTGGCTGCTTGAAATGGCTGTGTGCTTAGCTTATCAAACCTTTTTGATAAAGTGTCTATCTTTGCTGCAATTATGTCTATAGCACCAACCGTGTGATCTTCCCTTTTCTTTCTGGAAGTAGTATGTGAAAAGGATGGGTGGTAACTTGTAGCCAGACTCCATTGGCAATGATTTTCTGCCATATCTTCAATAATAGCATAGGCTTCTCTATAAGATTTGTTCATTAGAGCTCCATTTGCAGCTGCATCAATAGACATCCTTGTATTGTAGCACAAACCATTATAGAAAGATTGCAATAGAAGCCAATTGCTTAGACCATGATGTGGACAAAGATGTTGAAGATCTTTGAACCTCTCCCATGTATCATACAAGGTCTCTCCATCCCTTTGAGAATAATTGATGAGTTGACTCCTTAGCTGCAAAGTTTTGCTAGGTGGAAAATATCTTGCCAAAAAGACCTTTAGAAGCTCCTCCCAAGTGTTGATTGACTTCTTTGGCAAAGTATAGAGCCATGCCTTGGCTCTATCTTTAAGAGAGAATGGAAAAAGGATTAGGCGTATCCCATCAGTAGGAACGCCATATATCTTTATGGTGCTTAGCAACTGTAGAAATTCAGCAATGTGGAGGTTTGGATCCTCCATTGGTATCCCTCCAAATGCATTCAGTTGTAGCACTTGTATGATGGCTGGGTTGATAGCAAACTCCTCTGCCTCAAATTCTGAAATATTAATAGGCCCACTCATGTGCATTGCAGCTGTACCAAAGTAGTCCTTAAGAGGAAGGTCATCCTCCTTGACTGATTCTTCATGTGGATTCGGAGGATTAGGTGGATGTGGCGTAGATGGTGGTGGTGGTGTATGTGGTATGGGTGTTGGTGGTGTATATGATGGTGGTGAATTAGGTGTGAATGATGGTGGTGTGGATGAAGGTGGCATGGGTGAATGTTGTTTATATGATGGTGACATGGATGATGGTTGTGTGGGTTGTGATTCCTCCATACATGTTTGGGTTTCACTCCTTCTTGCTCCATGAGGGCTGCAAATAGTGTGTTCATTTTCTGAATGTAGAGATATGCACGGTTCAAGGATCTTTTTATGAACACCCCATATGCTCCTGCAAATAAATAAGGTGAGTGAGATACAATAACAAACATGGAAGATACAACAAATTATGATGATCATGATGAATTATGATTTATGGATATGATGGTGGATATGAAGGTTGTGATCTAGTCTCATTTACTTATCAACAACTCTTACTCTAACAGGAATATCGATGCTCCCCGGCAACGGCGCCAAAAATTTGTTGGTTGTTTACACTAACGAGTTTCAATCATAAGAATGATCTTTTACTCAACTATCTATATCCCGCAAGTATACGAGAGTAGTTGTAGTCGAGGTTGAACACAAGGAGCGTTGGTTAGTTAGGCGCAAGAGTTATGATTTTCAATAATCTAGATCGTTGTACATAAGATGATTGGATTAGAACAACTAAATTATAGATTTAAAACAAAACATTATCACTTAAGAAAGGTTAAGATTCAGATTTGGAAGGATCTTAGACTTGGGATTTCACTATCACATCATAGCTTATATTAAATATGAATTTAAACATGTTAATTAACTTGCAAAGGAGGTTTGTAGTCATTACTCACCTCCCGGTGAAGTGATGACGATTTTAACTCCATACATCACTCTCGTGTATGTATTTCATTTCAAATCACAAACCTTGCTCCTCAACATAATCCCAGCCACTCTCGCGGTCAAGGACAAGTTGCCAAAAGAGTAACTCCATACTCTCAAACACATCTTCTCAGATTATGAAAGAAAGCATAAAGCATGCAAGTATGATGGCCAATCACATAAACAAGCATTTCAGATCTGAAACAACTCTTGGAACATGCAAGAAACTAACATTTGGTACGAAATTCATATGTTCATACAAGCTATGACATGGGAGTTACTCTCCCATGTCCAAGATTCGGATTCTACTCGTCCATGATCATGTATTGCAGAAATGCTACAGAATTTGTAGAGTTTAACATGGTTTAGAGAAGGAAAAGCTAGGAGAATTGAAAGTGTAACCCAAGAGAAGTAGAATTCCGTCTTGGGGACGAAATTCCACTCCTAAAGCTGCTCCAAAACGGACTGGCTCCTCTCCCGAGAAGCTGCACGAAGTTGGGGAAGCTTGGTTGTACCTTGGAGAAGACAATGGAGAAGAAGAGAAGAAGAAATGAAATCTTTTGGCAAGAAACCACCTCCTTTCCCCTCAAAATCGCCCTCCTCTGCTCTAGACTTGCTCTGGGACGAGAGAACTTCCGTCAATGACCGTCCGTAACCGCCCATTAAGTTCTCCCTTCGTTTTAAACAAAAACTCGTATTTTACAAAATGCTGAAACTGCCAGGTGCACGGCGTGCACTTCAAAGTGCACGCCGTGCAACTTTCCAGAAACTTTCTTCTGGCTGAAATTCGCAGGTGCACGGCGTGCACTTTGCTGTTCTGGGCTGTTGTGTATTCTGATCATAACTTTCAGTGTGTAGGTCCGATTTACATGCCGTAAAAAGTGGTATTTGCATAATTTCGAATCCCAAAACATGTAGATACTTGAGGAGTGATCCAATAAGAGATAATATGATATATTCCTCATAATTTCATTGCAACATGTAGTACCTACAATCCAAACCATGAGACAAGTAAGAATAGATAAAAATATAGAATCTAGCATGAATGAGAGTGATAATTGAGTCAAAACAACATGGATATGCAACCAAACATGATCCAAAAGGTGATATGATTTGTGCACATCAACAGCCATACACAACTAGGAGAGATGACAAAATCGTGTATGCGGCCGTATGAATGGCATACGAAAACGGGCAGTTATACAAATGATTATTAAGTAAATAATCAAGCAATGCACACATGTTTAGTTTTTAATGTATGGCATATTATAATGATTCCACGGAGTTTTTAATTATTTTAACTCTAATAAACATTCCAAAACAAAATCTTGTGGCTGCATATGCGGTTTGTCGACATTGTTTCACAATTGGCTATGAAACTCAATATACAACCCCAACTTACACTCATTCTGCGTTTTACAGTCTTACATAAACCCATATGTGCACCCAACCTGAAGTTGATTTAGTGAGACATTTTAACAAGAAGCACGCCACATACACACTATTTTCACCGGTACTTGCACGTGTCGATATTGTTCGGATGAGTTGGTTCAGGTTTTGGTTACCTCAGACCGAAAAATCTAGTTAAATTGAGTCTGACAAAAATAGGACCCGAAACTTTACCAATTCATTATTACTGTTGTGGGCGAACAATGGAGCGTGCTTAAAAAAAATATATATGAAGGACAAAGAAGTAGAAAATGTATAGGATTAGTACACGAAGAACTAAAAAAGAGAAACATGATGATGTGTTTGACGGGCGTTAGCTTTTCCAATAACATCAGAAGTTTATTAAGATTTCTTAAAAGTTGAGAAGTTTTCATCGAAATTAGATAAAAAGAGAGGTGGTTTTAGTTAGCATAACGGGAAAGATCCTTCAAATAGAACTGTAAGTCATTTTTCTAAAAAAAAGAATAGTGTAACATGTACATGTGAAATTGCACATGTTTTTTGTCAGAAGCACCGTAAGGACCAATTGCGGGAAAAACTTTTTTAGCGTCTATGTATGGAAACACATGTTCTACGCAGAGTTGGACGGTAACTTACTAAATAACAAAAACAAGAAGGGAATCAAGTTACTTTCCTCCCTGTTTTCATTTTTTAGCAGACTAGAGCGCAAAATTTGTCTCAATGTGTGTCTGGATTTCCCCCTTCATAGCAGATCTCATGATGACTGTATTGTTTAAAACCCTATCGTATATGTTTCACTTGTATAGCGGAACAGACTAATAGACCTGTATGCAATATATCTGCAAGCAACAACGAAATTGGTAGAATTATGCATGTGCCTTTACACAAGGTTGCCGTAAATTATAGTCAGACAGTTTTTGTTTTCATACATATTATAAGACATACACCCTACATGGAGAGCGTGTTCCGTTCATATATAAACTGCACATATAACATAATACTAACAGTCACTATAGAAGCGCCAAAGGTTCATTTGAAACCATTTTCTTGTGATGTGTACGTACGAACACACACATAGAGAATGACAACTTTTTGGACTAGAAATCCGATGCAAGGTACATATATGCCGTTGATGGACATTTTTGCATTAAACTTTATTCCATGTGGGGATCTCAGATGTGTACGTTGTAATGTGTATGCACGCTGCACAGCTTCGTTATATTAATATCATCATAAATATATATATTGACGAGGGGTGGAAATAACACAGACGAGAAGAAGATAACGAATAACACAACTTAAAAACATGGGAATTACATTGGAGAAAAACTCAAACTAACACATATTCCGATAAATAAGCAACATACTAGTACCCGGCTAGAATCAAATCATGTACTAACACCTTTACGGGGCGAATGTGTCACCCATTTCGACGCATTCACTTTTTGGATGAATGTATCGAAATGAATAGTCTTTGGTTAAAATTTCGGCAAGCTCACACCCAGTTACACGCTCCTCACATTCAACAATACCACCTGCTGAAACCACTTCACTAGTTGTCCCACTACTGCCCCCTCACCTACCCACCTACTACAAGCCCCACACCACTTGTACTTTTGCCAATGGTCCGATCTGCTTCTACTCGATCCCACCACCTTTTTTCCAGCTTTACTTTTTTGTATCTTTATTAAAAGAGACAAAAGAGATAGAGAAGGAAAGTTGGTAGGGAGAGAGGGGAAGTGAGTGACAAAGGAGAGAATTAATGAGAGAGGAGGCGATAAGTAATAGGAAGAGGCGCATATTCACTATTTTTAGGTGTATTTTAGCTATTTGTGAGCATTCATATTAATTGTAAATAGGAGAGGAGGGAAGTATTAGAAAAGAGGAGTGAAGTATGAAGAGAAATGATGAGAGTAATGTGTAGGAGTATTTAATTAGTTTCCGGGCATATACTACTAAAAAATTTGTTAAAGTCGAGGGCCAAATCTCTGACCAATATTTATGAATCCTTGACCAATATGTGGTGGTCAGGGTCAGTCCCTGACCAATGTACCTTGAGTAAAAATTTGGTGACCAATACTGGTTGGTAAGGTCCAATCCCTAACTAATAGAGACACAAATCATAAGGACTCAATAAAGCAAAAAATAAATATATAATCCTCGTGTATACTAATATAATTGAAAGTCGTTGGTTCCATAAGATGGCTAAATATTTTTTGAAGTCGGTTGACATCATTATCATTATCGTGTATAAGCTATTTGATTTTGAAAATTAACATCAATTAATAAAGTTTGATATTTTTATTTATGATCAAATACAATTTATATGGGGAGGACTTTTTACCCTGCTCCTAGTAAAAACAAAGAACATGTACAACATATTAGTTTACATCATTTTTTCCATACAACTTGTGTTCAAAAGACAATATATTGGCTACATAATATACAAATCCTCTCAAAATATTATTTAGTCTTGTAAAAAAACTTAGATCGCCATAGGGAATCATTTATCCATCCATCCCACAACTTTGAGCATCTGTAAAATAATATGAAAATAAGTAATGAGCTAAGATAAAACATATATATCTAATGATTAAATTAAGAGGTTTGAGGTTGTCGTATCAAATAAATCATGAAATTTAGACAAATAAATGAATATCCGAAATCCGCACATTTGATCTAGATTCGAGTCTTAAAAAAAATCCAATATCTGCATAATCTAAATTGGATTTAAGATATCTCATATCCAAAAATTTTGAATAGTATTTCAGATATGGCTATATCCGCTCTCATAAAATCTAAAATTCGACAAATATATACATATATTATCAAATATATATTATCTATATATAAAAACATAAAAATATAGATATTTTATCATATATATTCATAGTGATACCAATTTTTTCTATATATAATGTATTAATAGCAATGCATTTATGCTTTTTGGTTCGGATCGAATATTTATCCGAATTCAAATATTATTTGTCGGATCGAATTCAGATATTATCACATGATATCATTCGGATATCTGATCGAATATCAGATTAGATTTTTTTCTTGGATTCAGATATCAGATATAGTATAGTATCTGCTCCGTATTCGATCTATTTATAGGTCTAATGAAAATAAAATATTCTTGTGTAAAATTCTACATGGATCGGTTGCTTCCACATGCGAATTATGTTTACGAATGATGTCAAATTTAGGTTTTGAATGTGATTATGTAAAATAAATGAAGTCAAACTTCATTTTGAACATCATATGCAACACATAAATATTTGTGCATATTTAGACTAATTTTATGATGATACTAGAATTCACCTCAATGGCTCACCTAACAAAAGAAAATGAGGCACCTCTCATTCTTCTCCTTTACTTCAATATAGGCATTGGTGACCAAATGATATGAGATCTGCAGTTATCGACAAACTGCTTCGAGGACATAAAATGAGAAAAAATAGTGAAAAAGGATAGTATTCGTTGGTTTTAAACTAAAAATTACTTGTATATTTGATAACTTGGATAGGATGCTGGATATAAGAAAATCATGGAAGTATCTGTGATATCTAATCCATATGGAAAATCCAACACTGGCTGGTAAGGGAAAAAATTAGTACAACATGCGAGGTCACTTGTTGCATAACCATCATGGTATAAATTCTTTTTCAGATCCATGAACAAGCAAGCAGCTCACTGATTACGCTTAAATGATTAAAGGTTAACATATTAATACATAATACTAAGTATATGCTAAAAGAATATCAACCATGACGCGAAAAGCAACTCACTGGTGACGAACAAAAGAGTTGTCGAGACTATGCATATCAGCATAAAAAAGTAGTGTCATGCTCCGCTGAATGCTTGAAAAGTTGTTCATCTTGCCGAGCTTTCCGAGTATATTCACTGCCACTGTGGTTTGATTCTCCAATACAATTGCATATCCGAGTAATGATATAGAACACACATCTTCTATTAAGATTTATACTCAGATCTCGATTAGCGCGTCCACAGAATACGAAGCGACCGTCTGGTATTGTATAAAGAAAATTTTAGCACAGTGCCAGAAGTCAAAGTCGAAGAATTTCGAGACAATTGAGAGGATAAAAACTATACAATGAGTTGTTATTAGTGATAGAAGTCATTAAAAATACTACCGATTCTAAATCAAAATTATACCAATATAAATACTAAACACTACTATATATATAATTGTGTGCATCATGTTTTATAAGTTATATATATTTTTATATAATATTTATGTATTTCATATTTATACATACTACAGTGAGCATTTTTGAAACAAATATTACTTACAAACATGTACTATAAATACTATACATATTTTTAAATTAAACAATGCTTATTAATATATATTACAATACTTACTTTATACGTGCACAATGCTAATAGTGCATGTACAAATTATTCTGTGACACACACACACTCTCTCTCTCTCCATCCTTCTCTTGTATTTAATACTCCATCTCTTATATTTAATACTCCATCTCTCTATCTATCTCTCTCCATCCACTACCACCTTGTGTCTATTAATTAGAGTCTCTCTCTCCTTCCAATCTCCCTTTTTTTTCCAATGCACTATCTCCATCCACTAACACTAACTATTATATCTCTCTCCTGTCACAAAGTAATAATGATAGATTTTCAAATTCGAGACACACAATGTTAATTGTGTCATGCACGTATTTCTGAGGTACGGTATGAGTTTTGATAGATGGGGTATTGTATGAATAATTTTCCTTTCTAAATATACCTGTACACAAACCACTACCCAAGTTCTGTTGACGCAGACAAGGCCAAATGGGAGTGCTTTATGGACTGCTGTTTGCAGAACCGGATGGACTGGTGATTGTGGATCTAGATGGATATATGGCGGCGGAGGTGGATAAAGGAGAGCTTGGTCCGCTTTTGCTTAAAACCTTCCATCCACATGCAACTGTGTAGATGCTCGTTCCTTTGTTTCCACGGGTTTGGTAGGCGAGCGACAGCGGACAGGCAATGGAGCAGGAGATGCACCCGTTAAAAGAGGGTGGGTCGAGATCCATTGGCGTGGCGGAGGGCATGTGTGTACGAGAATCGGGTGCCAACGCTGGCTTGCCGAAGTGGCGCTTGGTTGGTGGAAGATTATCTGGATTAGATCGGAAGGGGGTGGACGGCTGGGCGCAGTGATGTGGGAGAGAGTATCGAGCGAGGGTTGAAGCGGGGGATATGAATCATTTTGTGAAATGAAACGGATGAATACTAGGGTTTGAGGAGGCTGTTGTGGGGGCGGGGGGAAGGGCTATTGGTCAGGGTTTGGAAAATTTTCGGCCAAGGACATGCCTTCGGGGGAAAAAATATCTTGGTTAGGGTCTTTATCCCTGACCATATGGCCTTGGCCTATGTTAGATTTTGTTGTAGAATTACTTAACATTTTTTGGTGCTTTTAGCTATTTTACAGCGCTTTTGCTACCATTCGACGTCCAATGAATGGATAGGTGTGCGCATAAATGAGTAATTGACACTCAAAAGTATTTATACCAACTGAATGTGTTACATATTTATTTGTTCGTAACAAAGTTTACATTATATTTATTTGTGCCCATTGGTGTCAAAATTATGCCCACTTTTGATCCGTTTACGCCCATTGTTGGTTTTTTGACCCCTGCTATTGTAGTGATTACACCCACTTTTAATTCTGCAACTCGACTTTTGTTGTGTTGACGCCAACTTTATGTGTATTTGCGCCCATTAATGCTAAATTGATACCAAAACATGGGTAGTTAACTCCCAAAAATAACTAAATGACACCCACTAAATGGGTAAGTGCGTCTAAAAAGGACAATTGACACATAATGTTACTTAATAGATCCTAAAATTGGATAATTGAAACCCAAAAGAAAAATAGGCAATTGACACCCCAAGTTACTTAACGACGCCTAATAATGGGTAATTGACACCAAAAATGGATAGCTGACACCCAAAAATAACCAAATGACGCCCACTGAATGGGTAAGTGCGACAAGAAAATGGACAATCCCCAAAGTTACTTAATTAAGCCTAAAACTGGATAATTGACACTTAAAAACAAAATATGCAATTGACGCCCAAGTACTTAACGACGCATGATAATGGGTAATTGACACCCAAAAATGGATATATGACACCCAAAAATAACCAAATGACGCCCACTGAATGGATAAGTTTGATTTAAAATGGACAATTGACACCCAAAATTACTTAATCGAGCCTAAAATTGGGTAATTGACACTCAAAAATGAAATGCACAATTGAGACACCAAGTTACTTAATGGTGCCTAATAATGGATAATTGACACCCAAAAATGGATAGTCAACACCCAAAACTAACTAAAGGATGCCAACTAAATGGGTAAGTGCGACTAAAAATGGACAATTGACACCTAAAGTTACATAATAGACCCTAAAACTGGGTAACTGGCACCCAAAAATAAAATAGGCAATTGACACTCCAAGTTACTTAATAGCTCCTAACAATAGGCAATTGACACCAAAAAAATGGATAGTTGACACCCAAAAATAACAAAATGACACCCACTAATTGGGAAAGTGAGACTAAAAATGGACAATTAACACTCAAAGTTACTTAATGGAGCCTAAAACTGGATAATTGACACCCAAAAAAATAGACAATTGACACCCAAAGTTACATAATAATGCCTAATAATTGGTAATTGACACTCAAAAAGGGATAGTTGACACCCAAAAATAACCAAATTGTTACACCCATTGTCACACAAAGTGAGATTACTCAAAACTTAAACCACGATCGACCACAAAAAGCGTACTACCAAAAATCACTGGAAATTAAAATTGATTTGCAACAAGAACCACGAGCTAATAATTATGTCACAAGAGTCGACACTTGTATTTCATATCATATAATCAAGGTGCCACATCATTATTTTCCAATCAACCTGTTACATAAGATAACAGTTCTGTAGGTATATACATACTACCAGAGGCACACAAGCTAAAATCACATATTGATCATCATGTCTACAAAACACACTAAGAACACCACCACAGACCTGAGTGTATAGGGACAACACATATGACTCTATTACTAGACACTATCCATATGCTATGTATCACCAGGTGTAGTTTTCTTCTCATATTATCTTCAGCCACATGTTCTTTAATTTGGCATGCACATCCACCTAAAAAGTTATTTAATCAAAAGGGAGAGACACATAGTCCCAGTGAGAGATATAACTCTCTGCCAACTTTATTATTATGATAAATAGCTAAACATATAGATTTACATACTGAGCATATTAAACAAAATTAACTAAGGGATATTCATCTCATGGATGAAATAAATATAACAGTAATATGAACTTTCCAATGAGCAATAGAACAATTAATAATCTAAAAGGAATATGAAGAACATGTATAATTAATATAAACTAAATAGTAGAAAAGTAAGGCAAGACTTTATCCAATGTTTCCATGTTTGATACTATACATGTACTCTACATGATTGATTACGTATTTATTATGGCCAGAAGATTTGAGTCGTACCACCCAAATCCAACCGACCACTGCTATGTCAAAATCGGTGCCATACAAGGTCTAGTGGAAGAGCCAGAATCTAAGACCTCACTCCTCGGTTAGTATGAGTAAACATGCAGTGATATCATCAGTTAGACTGCTATCAACGACATATAGTCCAGCTGTATAAATCTAGCCTGCCTTGGTACAGATCACCACACTAGTAAAACTAAGCTACGACCATAGCCACACTCTATTCCAGGGTATGACCGTAGCCAATCATGTATCACATATCACTGAGCTACAACCGCAACTGCATTCTATTCCAGGGTATGACTGTAGCCAATCATGTATTGCATATCACTGAGCTACAACCGTAGCTGCACTCTATTCCAGGTATGACCACATCCAATCATGTATTGCATATCACTGAGGTACGACCGTTGCCGCACTCTATTGCTTGATATTAGGGTACCAAGTTGTCCCCGGATACTAAATAATATGCACTCCGAGTTTCCCGTAGGAGTTACTCATTTGACCATTCAACAAATGCTGACACCGAATGGATTTATGGCACAAGGCAAGCTACATGATTAAATTCCACTTGACTAATTAAACTAGTTAAAGCGTCTTATAGCATCAATCAAGTGACCATGTACAAACCACAAACAAATCCTTCAAAAGAAAGGACATAGTATTATAACAACAAATATCATTGTTAAAACTACAAACTGATTCCCATAATCTCATAACACTATATCACTGTCGGTGTAACGACCCCACCTCCCGGTAACCCCCAATTAAGGGAGACCAAAAGGTCAGAGCTGTTAGCCCAATAACCCGGATCAAAGGTTCTACAGATAATCAATAACAATTATTAAATTCTACCAACTATATTGAAATATGGTAAAAATAAAAACTTTGCATACCTTTTAAAAACTGGGATTTCTAAACTTCTATCCATGAAGATACTAATATAACTATTCCTCCTGTGCACGTTAATTCTTATTTAATTCCACATGTGCCACTTTACTGTTTTTTCTTTTCATTTGTACCTAAAACGCCGACAAACAAAACGTCGGTCAACAAGAAGCATGTATGTGGGGGAAACAATAATCGTGCAACTATAATAACAAAGTAATCAGCCAATTATCATTTAACAGCCAAGATTACATTTTAAACCATACTACGAAATCCTTTCCTATCCCCTATCTCTATGTTGTCCCTGCAGTGGACTGAGATACTACCTCTCTCTAGGTAGATCCTTATTAAACCCTGCATGATCCTACCTAATAGGTAGATCAATATCTAGGGTTGAGTCGCATGGTACTACCCATAGGTAGTCCAATCTCTGACTCCAAGTGACTTAATGGTCCTACCCCATTGGTAGCCATGTACTAAGTCATTCGATGACCTGATGGGCCTACCCCATTGGTAGCCATGTACTAGGTCAACCCATTAGGCTACATAGGGGACTAGGATCTGAGCTAGTAGGCACATCTCTTATGTGATAGTCATATTCACATTATAATTTGCATGAATTCATCCAACAATTAATTCAAGCCATGATGCAATCATCGATAAAATCCTTAGAAAACTAATGTTGGATAATCATAAGCGTAACCACATACCTTTCAAGTTGATGTGAGACAGAAATAATCCAATCAACCAATAGGCAATCAAGCATTCAATAAGATCTTGAAACAATTATACAATTTCCTTTTATTACTCGTGTCATTAAGATCTATTAAATCTAGCTTGCTTCCTAGGGTTTCTAGTCCACTTTTAGGGTTTCCATTACAATTAGGGTTTCCCTTCATCTTTTACTATTTTAAACCCTAATTAAACGCAATTGATCACAAACCCTAATTATCTCAACATCTAATCCTCAATTTCAGATTTAAGGCATAATTAACCATTATATAAGTCCATTCAGCCTCTTTTCATTAAAGCTAACATTTTTATCCTCTTTAACCCATGACAAAGTAATTATTCTCATTTATCATTAATTTGTAGTTCATTATGCTCCAATACGCATATGAACGTTATTTATCATTAATTCTACCTTGATTCATTCAAAAACCCTAATTTCTACATTAAGAATATCCATCCAAAAATTAGGAACTATAATGCTCGAAATAGCTTAGAATCATTATATCTCATCTTTATTCACCACTTTGAATAATTAAAGCTATTAAGAGTCAAATTTGCCAACATTAGGGTTTCAAGGCCCATTAAAGTATATTCATGCAAATGAAACTCTAAATTAACTAATTATGTACAAAATTCATCTTTTTCGATCTTAATGTATCTCTTTATGATTAACAGGTTAATATCAACTTTAACCATCAATTAAACCCTACTAATCACATTAATCATATCCAAATAGGGTTTCATAATCACTATTACACTAAAGTTAATAATTTCCATTACTTTTCGAATTTCAAGCAGAATCAGGCTCCAAATATATTTTTATTGGATTCCCCTCATTTTTCTGAGCAAAATTCATGTATAATGCACGTCTATCCGAGCTACGGTTATTGAGATACGAATTTAACAAAAATAACTTATTGTGGGCTAATGAGGAGGCGCCACGTAGCCTGCTTCATGCAACACTGCCTTGTTGTTTTGGAAACATAACCAAAAGTCATTTTTACCCTTGAGTAAATAGCGGGTCCTTCAGCCCACGGAGGGGTGTTTCTGTCTAATGCCATCTCCATCGTCAACCTTACGCAACTCGACCTGTTGCTGCCCTAGCCGCCCATGGCGCGGCTTCATCCCCCAGATACAGACCTGTCGGCCCCCTCAGATCCTTCCCTTGCCTCCGCCACGCCATCTCGTAGGTGAGGGTGCTCCTGGTACGCCGCTTGGTTGGCCGGAAACGAGCCCAGCAGGTCTGCCGCCATGGCTGACCTACAGCCAACCTACGGTGTCGCGTAGGTGCTAGGCCTAAGGGACGATGGTCAAGCTTCTTTCCCAAGGACCTGGGATCATCGTGCTCCCATCAAGCTCCTTCCCAAAGTTCTACATCGCTCCCAGTTGCACTATCTCCCATGGTTAGGGTTTTGCGTGCAAGAAACAAGAAGAAGGGAGAGAGAGGTGTGTGGGATCCTTCCTGGACTCGCACTGGAGGATCTACCCTCTTATATAAGGGTGAGCAACGAATTCCTAACGTGTGCCTCTACGAGGACTCAAATTCTTAAAAGGAAACTTATATTCCTTAGTTAAGAAGCAACCTTTTCTCTCATTATTATCCTTTAATATAACTATATTATTTGGGTATTTAGAAATTTGAAAACCTTTTCCCTTATACTCTTTATTCCTGGCTTTTAATCCCTTAGCCACGAAATTTATATTTCCTTTTTGTAGAAAATACCACTTCTTTAATAAAACCATGAAATTCATTAATATAGTATCACTTTATCCTCTTATTTTGTAAATTTTGGTATTTTCTCTTTCTTTCCTCTTTATTGGGGTTCCTTGGACCCCAAGAAACTCTAATATTTCGAAATCCTTTTATTGGATACTCATTATCCTTCTAGATGCATCTAAATGCATTATTCTTCATTATTTCTCATTATCTTGTTTATTTCTTATTAAAATATCACATTTTGAGGATTTCTCTTTATTTTTCTTTTAATTACCTCATTGGTATTCCTTTTATCATTAGGAATCATTGGGATACAAAATTCCACTAAGGATTACTCAATTATACCTCTTTTCACTTATTTTCCACATTTCATCACTGTTTTCAATTTATTTCTTAATAAAGAAATACTTAATTAATCTTTTCTTTTCTTATTTCCTTTTCTTTGCAACTTTGGACTCCTTGGAACACAAGAAACCCAAGAGGCACAAAATCCATCCTTGGATTACATTCTTTTGCCTTCCAGAGGTTTCCACATCTCTCTTTTCTCAAAAAATCAATTATTCATTAATTAATTGAATTTCCTTGATATTGGGCCCAATAGCCAATAAAGCCCATAATACAATCATCAAGGCTATCTTAAACGAAATTACATCATTATTTGTCCAATATGAGAGTTTACATTTCTCATTAGATGAACCCAAAATTGGGGTTGTAACATCCTTCCCCTCTTATAGGAATTTTGCCCTCAAAATTCCACCAAGCAAACAAACAAATCAAGATAAACCTTTCCTATGTCCATCGTGGCTCCCATGTGGCCTTACCCTTTCCATGGTGCTTCCCAAGAACCTTCATCATCTCATATTATTCCATCTGAGTTCTTTCTTACCTTGGTATATCGTACCCTCATAGGTGACTCAGGACATTTCAGCCTCTTACAAGCTGAATAGGTTCAGGGCTCAGCACCTGGCTTGGGGTACCTCACATAGTGCTCTAGACTGGACTTATGTAACACCTTATACATCATGTTTTCCTGAGGGGTAAGGCTAAACACAACCTTCTCCACCAATCCATCTCAAATGGAACCATATATCGGAGACTCAGCTTTCTTAGTTGTAGCTTAGAGGGGTCAGATTTTCACATCACATATTCTCCCACAGTGAGCTGCATGTCAGTCTACTTTGCATCAACTAGTAACTCATGTCACCCTTGGGCTCTCTCTCAACCATTGTACGATCAAAGTGACTTCATCTGCACACATTGTGGTTCTTTTCTGACTTTCGCGAGGCCTCCTTCACCAACATCATCTTAATGAAGCAGTGTCCGACACAACCTCTCTATAAAACTTCTTGCATCCCGATAAGGCTATGGTGGCTAACGTCACATCACAAGAACTGTCTCTTTGTATCACCCTAAATGAGCACACATGCTCTCATCAGACCCTCTAGTCTGGATCATACTAACCATTAGTATGGGGTGCTAAACTGTTCTAACATTGAGTTCTTCATGTATCTACTTCCACCTCATGGGAGTGAACCTTTAGGTTATTCTCAAAAACTTTGCACTCGCATCATGGTGTAGTTGAACCATCTCTCTCTTATAAGAAGTTCAACTGGATCTATCCCATGACAGTACTCTTTCCCTCTCATGTCATATCGATAAGGCGATCTATCATAACCCATATTGCATCTTGACTCTCCTTGGTCAAGGGGAAACTTACCATAACATCCATAGTGAAGAACTCCCATTCCCTCTCGGAAACTCTTTATACTTTATATCCATCTACTGGGTTACTGGTGTCCGTCCTTCATCTCCTATATTGCATGGGCACATGCTACATGAAACTTTGTTTTAAGCATCCAAAGCGCTACTATCATTTACTATCATTGTAGTTTCACAGTGTTTTGTGATCTTGTTGGGTTTTAGGGGAGGCAGAGAAGGCAGCGGAAACAAAAAAAATTTCTCCCTAAACCCGGAACAAGGAAACGCGTCAATGTCTATATAATAGGAAAGTATGGTTTGTGTAATCATACCTTGTCCCGAGGCTTGCTCGGCGACAATACCTCGCGTCTTGCACGGTCTTCACCTCCGGTCTAGGACGGTGTCTATGTAGCTGCTGGTCGCACCGGGACTGACAGGATTGAAGGTTGCCCTCCTAGTGGCAGAAACCTCCCGCCTCTGAAGTAGTCTACACGGACCACCTAGAACTCCACACTCCTTGTCCCACAACGAGTTGGAAGGAGTCGCACCCTCCTGTTGACGTATTAGTCGCCAACACACTCTCCTTCCTCCAGTTGCAACTGCAGTTGTCTTTCCCTTGATGCGCCTCCCTTTGCGGGTAGCACTTGCTCGGCTCTCTCAGTTACCAAAACCAGAGAGAACGACAACTTTGCAGAGAAACTGGTTGCACTGAGTTGTACTTTGAGAAGCCCCCAATACCCCTACATATATAGGAGGGTCATGGGACAGGGTTCTCCATCCCGGGCAATGCGGGACTAAAAGAAGGAGTAGAAGGGTTCAAGATTTTCCACAAAACAACCAACTCGCAAGCTGAACCGATCGTTTCATTTCTAAAATGGTCGGTTGGGGATCTGAGCCAGTTGGTTGACACTCAACCGATCGATTGGGACCCATGAGCCGGTCGGTTCACTTTCTGAACCGATCGGTTCGTGGTCCTGATCAGTTCCCGATTGACTTTCCAACTTTTGTTTCTAATTGGTATCAAATACCAATCCTTGTTCCAATCAAATTGGGCAAGTGAAACGAAAGGAAAATTCTCACCAATCCTACTTTCCCAACTTGCCCGGTTGCAATAGTTGAACCGATCGTTTCAACACTTGAAGCAATCGTTCACCCTATCCTTGAGCCGATCGACTCAACACTTGAGCCGACCGGTTCACTAAGCTGAGCCGATCGGTTCATCTCATGAGCCGATTGGTTGGGAGTGCAGATTGTGCAGAATCAGTCAATTACGGTTTCAATCAATTCGATACTCTAATCAATCTGTCCAACACCTTGAACACTATGATTTTGAGCTATCAATCAATTGAGTGTTTAATTGAACTACTAAACTCCTTTAGTAATCAATCTAAACATTGTTTGTGGACAAAACTCCTCTTCCAGGTTAAATCCTATGTGTGTGACCCTACAGGTCCATTTCAAGTTGGCAGTGAAAGTCTATAACACTTATTACTTCACAAGCAAAGAGCGGTGCCTAGTCACACATCAGTGCTACCCAAGTGAAAGTAGAAAGTTGGAGAACAACTTTCAATCCTACAATCTGTGAATGGTGTTACATCGAATGTATAATTCCTTTGTCACTGATATCCCGAATGAACTCGAGGCATGGAACAGTCATCCTGTCAATGTTCATTCACTTTCTTGATCTCAGAGTAGATTGAATGAGATATGTATGACATCAATATCACATACTAATTCACACATGCGTGCGCACGCCTATCTCAATCCTACTCATCAAGTGGCCTTGGATATCAAACTCCCTCAGGAGGGACAAATCCCATATCTATCACTCACCCCTCAAAAGCCTCATGTGTCAAAGCCACCCAATCATCACCTTTATAACAACCCATGTTTCAGGACTGCGTTTGATGATTTCAAAGTGTGCCCAACGACATGTGTTGAGTGTAGTGATTTCAGGTCAAAGAATCACACTCACCACCATCACTGTGAGTACTGACTGTGACTACCATGTCATGGTTCCATGTGTCAAACTCACGGTGGGTCTGTCCGGTACACTTGTTCTTTAACAAGTACATATGTGTTAGGTTTGATATCTCTATATCATGACTAATGAGATTCTGTCATCAACCAACACCACAATCTAGTTTTGTGTGTCATTGCTGTCTATCTACCTTCCACAATGACATCTGACTAGGGACATAACAAGAATGTACAAACTCTTAGTAGCCGTATGATCTCATCGTTCAGGTCTCAACCTGAAAGCATACGTCATTGAGTACTGTCATTCTCTAGACATTCAATCTATTCTATCACTATCTCATATGACTGAACCAGAAAGAATTGGAAGCTTGCCTTTGATGTTTATCAAATCAATCTTAATGTATCCCACCAATCATCCCATGATTGGCTCTCAGGGCATACATACCAACAGACTCCCACTTGCACTGCGAGCCAATCACCCTTGAATCATATTCATAGTGATTTTCAAACATGTCCCACATGTTACTGTGCTCTTATGCCAACATAGTGAGTTATGGCAACACCTTTCCAAAGTCAGTATAAATTACATGTCTCACATCTCTTTGATGTATGTCACACGTATGAGATGGAGTTGTCATAATATGCAATCTAGTATTCCTTTGCTAACCTTTAGCCACATTGCATGATCAAGGATTCCATACTTGTCATCAATGAGCGGAATATCTATAAGTTCATCTCATGAACTTCCAGATCCATATAGTATCCATTGTTGTTCTCTAACGCATAGATACTCGGCATTTCCTTTTAAATGGTTTTATTGGAACACTTCCAATCATCAACAAACTTTCACTTTTATATATCATATATATATATATATTTTGCGATTAACTTTCTGTCCTTTCGGAAGTTCGCATCAATGTAACTCTTTACATTGAAATCTTCCTTATCTCCATAGAACTAGTAATTCTCAAGTACTTATCAAGTTCTCATGGTATTCCAGTAACCCTTACTGGAAGTAGACAGACATCCACTCGTCATGTCTCACATACGAGCTATCAGGATGAGCACATCATATTGCCATGTCCTACATACAAGATGATGATTGCATTTTGTTCTTGCCATGTCGATACATGCAAGATAATGGGATGATTACATACATGATAGATCCATATCTATCTTTAGTGTTTCCATTCTTTATAAGAATTGAACACTTGGCCTTGGGATACTAACTCCATGTAACATGGACAAGTTTTCTCCCACTGAATCTGTGCATACTGAACCCTTCAGTACATATTGCCAATGTATGCTTTCTCCTTACAGGTCAAGAGGTTTTCGAGAACTATCTCTATAGATCTCTATTCCTATCACATAGGAAATATCTCTATCTTCCTTAAAGATAATTTCCACTTTTGGATTTCCATTCTAGAACATTTCCATTTCACATCAACATGTGGAATGTGAACACGCTCCCACTAAATCACAGATCCCTTCTTTATCTTTGACATATCAATCAAACCCTTTGACTATATCATCAAAGTAAAGATCCAATTCTGAGTTGCTTGTACTTAATCAATCACATTGATATGTCCATTGTAACTTATAGACTTCATTTGCATTAGTGGATTCATAAACCTTATAGGTTGTGTCACGTACACATCCTTGTTTTATTCCTCATAGGAATGCGGTTTTAGTATCCATATGCTAAATGTTTTAGTCATTAAATTGCAATCAACAAGCATCATCCTTCTCAAAATGTTATCCATGTGTCTTAACACTTAAGACTCATTTGCACTTATGGATTTGATCCAATGAGTTCTACCATCAAGGTCATACCTTATGGTTCACATGGATGTCATTTAGAATGTGATGGTGATAAACCATGAGTCAAAATTCGGTTCCTCATATTTATCTAGATAGTTGACTCATCACATGAACAACTCATCACATAGATAATTGAGGTGTATCTGTCAAGGATATAAGATCTCACAACTCCTTGTGATTCTTAATGTCCTTTATTAGTGAAGCGTATTCTTTATTTAAGAAGAATTCAGTTATTTGATAATCATTCTCTAACTCCTTAGAGTATGATTCCTTCTTGATTTAGACATCACCATGCCTTAATCATGAGTTCACTATGATACACTATCATAATCACTCAAAAGGATCTCAAACATTTGGTCCAAGTATTTCATTCATTGATCTCATCAAGAATTAACACTTTACCAAATTCGTACTTCATCTATGATATTCTTGAATACTTCAAGATATTCATATTGGTATTTCTCTAAACACCTTTTGAAGTATTAGCATTTGTTCCAATAGGTATGTAAATACATCATATGTATTATACCTAATAGGATAAACATTCTCCCACTACCATTAGTGAAGATTGATTAATCATGTCCAAGATATTCATGTCTCTTACTGGTTCTCTAACCAAAAGAGTCTAGATTTATCCATCATATGGACATTAGAAATGAATTTCTCATGATTGATGCTAATTTGATTGTTTGAGTTATCAATAACTTTAGGTATCATTTTATCTTATGCATACCATGTATCACAAGATAAACAAAATTGCCTTAAAGATCATATCTTTAAGATTTTTTTTTGGTCGGTCAAAAAGCGTGTTACTATAGAAACCAAAAACTTTGGGCACAAAGTACCCCATTACATCAACAGGAGCTTAACAGCTCAAACAAAGATAAAGCGCCCCTTGCAGGGGGAAACACACAAAATCTCTAAACGAAGTAGAACTAAGAAGACCTATCAAACTACACAAGCTAACTCCAAGCAAACCTATCAGAAGAAGACTATACCAAACTACTATTACATGCATTCAGAATACCCACAAATAGTAACAGAGCTAAACATAGAACAAGACTAATATTTCTGCCTGAAGAGAGCCTTGAAGCTTTTAACCTTCTTATCTACCAGAACATCAGGATTTTAAAAGGGCAAGGTCACCTAAAAAAAACCCCAAGATAACAGATCAGCATAGAGGCTGATCTAGCCAAAACAAGAACAAAAAGGACCAGCACGTTTAAGCCACAGAGCAAAGGGGAAAGAAGAACAGCTCCAAATCACTCCTTCATGCTTGACACAACACCAACTATCCATTAGAAGTACCCACAAAGTGTGGTACTATGTCAAGATTAGAGAGATCTTTGTCACTATCATCTCGCCCAACAACCAAGTAGCTGACCTGCGAGGTCCTTGATCTTCAATGGATGCTGTTAACACAGCACCAATCCATCAATGCCGGAGAAGACTCCAGGGCTGCTAATCACACATAGGCATTCCTACAAACACCATGAGAGCACTCAGCAGCATCAGCAGAGTGACTGTTGTTGGCGTCAACCTAAGCAACAAAACCTGAAGTAGCTCCTCATCCACCAGCTTCTGTTCGCACAGTAGCATAACGCCGAACACCTAGAAGGCATTCCTGAGCTCGCACAGAGACACCTCCACAGCACCTCAAGTGGCAGCAGCCAGCCTGCCGACGAACGCCAGGGCACACCTGGAGCAACATCTGTGTTTGAATCCCCTATGGAGGGCAATGAGCTGAGGACGAATGGGAAACCAAGCAGAGAGGCGCCACCGGACCGGATCTGGGACGCATCTGCTTGTTGGCCCTAGGTACCCTTCCGCCGGTCAATTTGCTAGAGACTTACACGGCACGATGAAGACACCAGGGAGATCAACCAACCAGGGAAGGAGAGCTCCCGCTAGCAGCAAGGCGAGGCGAAGTCGCAGACGGCTCATCGCCGCCGATGCAACGGACGCGGCCAGCACTCAGCATGAGGAAAAGGGAAAGGAAAGAGAAGGAAATCAGGATCCCTACACCGTCCTTTTTGCGACAAAACAGCTGAGCCAGATCTTGACGAGTGGCTCCCTCCGTCCATCCCTATAAACAGACCGGAGTCGAGCTAAGTCGAGCCACCACTCATATACCAGATCCAATCGTCAGCCGCTCTGTCGCGCCCTTCCCGCAGCCATGCCAAGACCGGCCACCGACGAGCTCCAGCGAGACTCCCACCTCTACGGACCGCAAGGCCTTCCGCCTAGAATCCTAGCAGAAGATGAAAGTGCCAGGGGGAGGAAGGCACTGACCCAACGCTCCCTCCCCCCAGCGACAGCCGCCGGGGAAATCTAGAGAGCAGGCATAGAGGGTGCCCTAGAGAGAGTTCCAGATCATATCTTTAAGATTGAAACATCAACTTTATTAATTGCCATCATTGTCATACAATATGCAAAATAAAGTGTTTCTATCTATTGGCAATATATGAAATAGCAGTTCTCAACTCTATTTCATGCCCTTTAGGCTGAAATAAACTGAAAGGTACTCCTATCTATGGCAGCAACATTTTCTCCAATGATGGGTACTCCTTTCTTCGTCCTTTCACAAATGCCATCACTTCTTTGTGGATATTGCATATCATATATGACATATCCATATCTTGGTATCATATACCTCAGATAAAGAAGCGGTTCATTTCATGATACCTTAGGAAGAGATCTCCATACCCTCCTTCATCTTCTTTTGTTCTTCCAGATATAGAGGGCAATTCCCTCATACACCATTTCCCATGTGCCTTGAGGCTGAAGACGTCTTGGATTGCTGGCTAGCATCAGAACACTTCTTTGCTTTGCCCTTGTCCTTGCCCTTAAGAATTACCTTTTCTTTGATCACATCAAAGATTATGGTTTGTCTTTCTTCATCTTTGCCTCTACTATCCTCAACATATCCAACAACTCTTTCAACGCTTGTCAAAGTTGTTCACGTTGTAGCTTATCATGAATTGTATGATTCTCACAACATTTGCAGTATCATACCAATAGCCAACTCTTTGGCTCAGAGGGAATCCATCTTAGTCAGGTTTTTCCATATACCCAATCATATTGAGTGTGTGAATACCTTACTAGATCTCCTTCTGTCATGACATACTAGGACAGTGTCCTTGAGACATCATATGTCTCATGTTGTCTCTACAACTCATAGTTCAGAGAACACACCATCAATCACTCCTCATCAATGTCATCCTTGGTATGCTTCCATAAGCATACTTTTAGCCATTGATGTGGTGGGATTGAGTTCATCTGGTCTTGGTATAACTAGGACTTAGAGCTTTCTCTCTTTGAGAACACTTCTCATCATCCTAACCAGTCGTGAAAAAATTCCCATTTAATTTGTTGGTCTCAAAGAACGATCGCAAATAAAGTGATTTGTTGATTAACCATTTATTTTAACAAAAGGAAATATATGCAATGTTAGTCCAAAAACTCATTTTTGACTTATTTGATTGATTTGAAAAGTTGACGATAAAATTAGGCTTTTAATTAATTATCACTCCCACTATTTTACTTCAAATTGATAGCCCTCACCATCAATTCGGAAGATTGCAGTGTACAACCTTCTAGTGGGCAAGATCCATATTTCATCAAGTCATGAGTCAGCTTTGGCTGATCGCCCACAATCTTGACTATTTAGGTAAGCCATCATGCCAATTGCATCATATGCAACTCTTGATGAATGAACATGCACAACACCTTGCCATGAACATTCCTTGCCTCTGGGCTTAGACGCTCTAAGAATCACCAGTTAAGTCTAACCCAAAAGCCGACACGGTAAACATGCACCCTGCTTTGGCAGAACCTACATGTCTACCCTTCACACTTCCACAAGATAGACGGCGCACCACACTTTGGCATCACCTACGCTTGGTCAATCGAGTTTTTCATGTGTGCCGCTAATGGAAGGCATATAAGACTTAATATTTTAATGAGGGATTTGGTTTTTATATACATATACATATCCAATCACCACAATACATAGTATGTATCATATACATGCTATATCCCACAGAAAACATGCAAAATGATAAAAGCGATGATTATGGCCATCCTAATGTGATTCCTCGAGCCAAGAGGAATCACGGTCATCTAGGTCTACATCTCATGCAACATGTACAAGATGAATTTTGTGCCTTCCGAGTAGATCAACTCATCACATGAGTAGCCTGCTCGATCTGGCCCGGTCGTCTGGGTGCCACCAGCCGATTGGTTGGCTCCTCCAACCGATCGGTTCGCCTGGTCGTCGTGCATCTCATCATGGCCGCCACCTGCTCGTCTCTCTCCTCGAACCGATCATCAAACGATCGGCTCACTCCTTGAACCGATCGTCTGGTACGTCAACTGATCAGTTCATGCCTTGAACCGATCATCTCAGCTGTTGTCTGGATGTCCGCCGTTCTATGACATAATAGGAAATAAAATCTATCCTAATTTTACATTGCTTAAAAGGGAAACCCTGAGTTACATTCGGGGGGAGCAAAGGTAGGAAAGAATCTCGAATTATTTCGAGTTACATCGGGAATAGGAGAAGGAAGATCAGTGCGCAGACCGAGATGCAAGAAACCACATACAACCATACACAGATAGGGTTTATTGGCCATAACCACGCTATAAATCCACCACAAAACGCGTTTAAGGGCGACGCATATCGAGTAAATTAATAATACATATCATATATGTAATTGGGATTTGTGGATTTAGGATTGGACATGCATAAAGCCTATTTTATTCGCATCGTATGCAATAAATAAAGGAGACAAACCAAAATCGATCATATCAATATTCCTAAAATATAGAACAGTTGACGTGGCTCTGATACCACTATTGGGTTTTAGGGGAGGCAGAGAAGGCAGTGGAAACAAAAACAATTTCTCCCCAAACCCAAAACAAGGAAACACGTCAACGTCTATATAATAGGAAAGGATGGTTTGTGGAATCATACCTTGTCCTGAGGCTTGCTCGGCGGCAATACCTTGCGCCTTGTGCGGTCTTCACCTCCGGTCTTGGACGGTGTCTGTGCAGCTCCTGGTCGCACCAGGACTGACAGGATTGAAGGTTGTCCTCCTAGCGGCAGAAACCTCCCACCTCGGAAGTAGTCCACATGGACCACCTGGAACTCTACACTCCTTGTCCCACAAGGAGTTGGAAGGAGTCGCACCCTCCTATTGACGTACTAGTCGCCAACACACTCTCCTACCTCCAGTTGCAACTGCAGTTGTCTTTCCCTTGCTGCGCCTTCCTTTGCGGGTAGCACTTGCTCGGGCTCTCTCAGTTACCAAAACCAGAGAGAACGACAACTTTATAGAGCAACTGGTTGCACTGAGTTGTACTTTGAGAAGCCCCCAATACCCCTATATATATAGGAGGGTCATGGGACAGGGTTCTCCATCCCGGGCAATGCGGGACTAAAAGAAGGAGTAGAAGGGTTTGAGATTTTCCACAAAACAACCAACTCGCAAGATGAACCGATTGTTTCATTTCTAAAACGGTCAGTTGGGGATCTGATCCGGTCGGTTGACACTCAACCGATCGGTTGGGACCCATGAGCTGGTCGGTTCACTTTCTGAACCGATCAGTTCGTAGTCCGGATCAGTTCCAGATTGACTTTCCAACTTTTGTTTCTAATTGGTATCAAATACCAATCCTTGTTCCAATCAAATTGGGCAAGTGAAACGAAAGGAAAATTCTCACCAATCCTACTTTCCCAACTTACTCGGTTGCAACAGTTGAACCGATCGTTTCAACACTTGAAGCAATCGTTCACCCTGTCCTTGAGCCAATCGACTCAACACTTGAGCCAACCAGTTCACCAAGCTGAGCCGATCGGTTCATCTCATGAGCCGATTGATTGGGAGTGCAGATTGTGCAGTTGCAGTCAATTGCAGTTTCAATCAATTCAATACTCTAATCAATCTGTCCAACACCTTGAATACTATGATTTTGAGCTATCAATCAATTGAGTGTTTAATTGAACTACTAAACTCCTTTAGTAATCAATCTAAACATTGTTTGTGGACAAAAATCCTCTTGCAGGTTAAATCCTATGTGTGTGACCCTACAGGTCTATTTCACGTTGGCAGTGAAAGTCCATAACACTTATTACTTCACAAGCAAAGAGTGGTGCCTCGTGACACATTAGTGCTACCCAAGTGAAAGTAGAAAGTTCGAGAACAACTTTTAATCCTACAATCTGTGAATGGTGTTACATCGAATGTATAATTCCTTTGTCACTGATATCCCAAATGAACTCGAGGCATGGAACAATCATCCTGTCAACGTTCATTCACTTTCTTGATCTCAGAGTAGATTGAACGAGATATGTATGACATCAATATCACATACTGATTCACACATGCGTGCGCCTATCTCAATCCTACTCATCAAGTGGCCATGGATATCAAACTCCCACAGGAGGGACAAATCCCATATCTATCACTCACTCCTCAAAAGCCCCATGTGTCAAAGCCACCCAATCATCACCTTTATAACAACCCATGTTTCAGGACTGCGTTTGATGATGTCAAAGTGTTCCTAACAACATGTGTTGAGTGTAGTGATTTCAGGTCAAAGAATCACACTCACCACCATCACCGTGAGTACTGACTGTGACTACCATGTCATGGTTCCATGTGTCAAACTCACGGTGGGTCTGTCTGGTACACTTGTTCTCCAACAAGTACCTATGTGTTTGGTTTGATATCTCTATATCATGACTAATGAGATTCTTTCATCAACCAACACCACAATTGTAACATCCCTGACCTGGGTTATGAGTCAACCCTAGGTGTTTTGCCTAAATATGTAATTCAATCTTTGTGATTAACTCTGAGCATGTAATTAAGTTTCTCAGAAACGTATATTTCAGTATTTGCTCCTTTTTATTTAAAGTTGTAGCATTGTTTGGATATACAGGGACCTATGTGCAATTTACCCAGTTGAAAGGGTTAGCTTGCAATTTGCACATGATGAGATGTTCCTATGATGTTGAGACATCATGAGAATCTCTTTGGCAAAGTTTGAGGGATTTCCCAAGCTAGAGCACCAAGGTGCAGCTGTGGAAGCAATCCCAGGGCTTGAAACCCTAGTTTGGGGTAAAATGCAATTTACCCAAATAAAGGGATGCAATTGTGAAATATGTCATCAAATGTATCTTTTTAGACTCTTGCCATCATTAAGAGAAGAAATGATGAGGAAGTCACCTCAATTGAATTATCAAGTTATGAGATATGCCTTGTGATTGAATAATCAGGGTATATGTGCAATATCCCTTTAAGTATGAACTTTATTATTAGATTGTTCTTCCTTGCCTTCTTTTCTATAACTTAAGATAAGGTTTGTCCTTAGAATAAAGAGGAAGGGACGAGCAAGTAATAAAGTAAGGACTTAGTTGGAATAAAGGGAAACTTATGAACTAATGTTGAAAATCCTACCCCATGTATATAAGCTCTCCTTCCCTTAGTTGCAAGGGAACTCACCCTTCGTTCCCTTACTGTTTCATTTCACCAAAGACGACCAAGGACTGCCTTGGAGCTAAGGAGGACGACCAAGGGGTGCAAGGTAGGTTTAAACCCCTCTTCTTGCCTAATTCCATGGTTAAAACTCGAATTCAAGGTCATCTTCACGGCTAACTCTTGAAACCCTACCTTTCTAGCCGTCTCTTTTCATCCTTCCTTGGAGTTTTCACCTTGGCCAACCTGTGGAAACTCAAGGACGCCATTAGCGCTTGGAGCTTGAAAGCTTGGAGCTCAAGAAGCAAGCTTTAGGCGGGTTTTATAACTCTAAACCCATGCTTTACTATGTGCATCTTTATATGCGTTTTGATGATAGCTCTTAGTGTTTCCCTACTTTTCCCTGCTATTTTGCAAGCAAACCCGTGAGATATCTGTACTGTTCTTGAGATAGACGATGAAGGCGTGATTTACAAGAAAAACCCACCGCTTTTCTTTTCCTTAAACGGTCCTAACAGTTTGCTCTCTCAGACTCAAGACCGCGAGGTGAGCAAACGGTCTCGAGACCGCGACAGGGCAAACGGTCTCAAGACCGTTTGGCCCCGTTGACCGAGCGTGGACCGTATAAGAAATCTGTTCCTAATTATATAGGCTAATTACCCTCAAAATTTGGGAGACTAACTCCAAAGGAATCGGGAGATATGACCTTTTTAAGTCACAACTTTAAATGAATTAATTGCTGATTTTCAAACGGTCTGAAATTGCCTTTTTGGGCAAACGGTCTCAAGACCATGTAAGGTCGTTGACTAAGCATTGACCGTATGAGATTACTGTTCAAAATTATGTTAATTAACAACTCACCAAGTTTGATGGTCTAATTCCAAACGGGCTAAGAGTTGAAGGGTGAATACTAGGGCTAACCCTAGATAAAATCAGTACTGAAATTATGGTGACCTAATTAGGGTTTTTAGGGTTGATTGACCTAAACGGTCTCAAGACCGTTTGGGGGTCACCAAACGGTCTCAAGACCGCGAGGACAATCAACCAAGACCGTTTGGAGGTCTGGGGTCAAGATTTGTTGACCAATTGAAGGTACAATTACATCAAATTACATTGCAATTAAATATTGACATGATCATCAACTCAATGGGTCAGACCTTGATGAATTTGCACTAGAATCCAAAAATTGGATGGGCAAACGGTCTCAAGACCGTTTGGAACTCATCAAAACGGTCTCAAGACCGAGAGGACAATCACCCAAGACCGTTTGAAGGTCTAGGGTTGAGTAATTTGACCAATTGAGGACCCAATTGCAAATAAGTTATCAATTTAATCAAAATTCTGTTTTGTGACTCAATCATGGTTCAACCCCTATCAAATCACCTTATATTTTGATGAAATCTTGGGCAAACGGTCTCAAGACCATGTGGGGTCCACCCACATGACCTCAAAACCGTTTGGGCTAAGTTTGGGCCCAATTGGAGCTCAATTGAAAGGTTCAACCTTGTGTTGAGTCACATTGTTGAGTGTTGATGGGTGAACATTGATAGACCCTAATTGAATCGATTTCAACCATAATTGGTTAACCATTATGGGTCAATTGAATGACCAAGTGATCAAGCACAATCTTAATTGACTAAATCCATAAGTGGTCAACATAGCTTTGACCATTTGAGGGCTTCAACATGGGTTGACATTATCGGTTGCATCTTTGAGCCTTGTTGAAGGACCAAGCGGCTGAGACCATGAGAGCCTCGCGGTCTCAAGACCGTGAGAGGGCTCACGGTCTCAAGATCATGAGGGGGCTCACGGTCTCAAGACCAAGAGGAGGCTCGCGGTCTCAAGACCGCGAAGGGCCTCGCGGTCCTGAGGTCAAAGAAGGGCAAACGGTCTTCATGACCCTCGTGGTCTCAACTCAAATTGGTCTTCGCGGTCTCAACATTAACTTGAACCAATGGGAGGCTTCGCGGTCGTGAACCCTTAAAGAGGCTCGCGGTCTTGGAGCTAGAAGGAGGCTCTTGGTCTTGGAAAGTCAAAGTGGGCAAACGGTCAACACTTTCAACCAATCTCAATTCAATTAATGATTAATGATTGAAATTAATCAATGTGATTCAAGGTTGACCACATTCAATCATTTGATGATGTAAATGGTTCAATGTTGCTCAAATCAAACCCTAATGATAATCAAAGATAAGTAAAGGGTTATTTGGCTAAGGGTTTTGACCATGATGATGATCAAAGGGGTGAATTACCAATATACCCTGAAGGGTCAATTAAGTTATACCTTGCTCAATTCAAACCCTAATTACATGAAAATGATGTTTTTAGTCACAATGACTCTATCCAACTTGATCTAGTCTAATGTTATCATCAACCATGAGTATGATGAAAGAGAGAGTACTTCTAGAGAGAGAAAGTACTTCTAGAAAGAGAAAATACCCTAGAGAGAGAAAGTAACTCTAATCACATAATGGTGATGTTGTTGGCTATGTTAGCCTATGATGACTCAATCCAACCTGTTTTAGAGTAATGTTGATATCACCTAACATTATGATGAGAGAGAAAGTACTTATAGAGAGAGAAAGTACTTCTAGAGAGAGAAAGTACCCTTTTTAAAGTGCAAACTCAACTAAAGCATCTCCAATGCACATGAGTGAGTATAATTAGGGTATGATCCACCTGTGTGAGGTCATAGAAACCCTAATTATGATAAATGATGAACCTTTAACCAATCTAAGAGCATCAATGAAGATGTTACTCATACATGATGATGTTATGAGTTTAATTCACCTCGATGTGAATAGTAAACCCTAATTCAAGGGTGATGACATGTAATGTGAATAGTAAACCCTAATTCAAGGGTAATGGCATGCTTTTGAGTATTAAACTCTATTTGATTTGAATTAGAGATTTAACTCTTATGACAAGAGTAGGAAGTACATTCCTTATTGTTGCATTACCTTTATTAGATGTATTAACCATGTAGGTTCTGATATGAAGATAATCATATCCAGGTATGGATGTTGATGTTATATTCATTAAAGGCATGTTGTTAGCCTTATGAATAAGTAAAGTAATCTGATGCCTTGCCAGTGGCATCCTATGCTGATACTGGGCTATGAGAGCCATAAATACCATCAAGGTCATGCCTTAGAGATGACTTGTGATGAGGATAATGAGAAATGATGATTGATATGAGTTAGGCCTGTTACATTTAGTATTCTTCTTTTATAGCTGCTATGCTATTGTTATTGTTTGCAGAACAATGTATGCTGTTAAAGAATACTGAATGTACCTAACTAATCAAGTATAATGTAGAGCCCTGATCATAGATCCATCATTGTCAGAAATTAAATGATGGTGAAACAGGTTTTCCTCAGGGAACTCCTGGAGCACATACTTTTGAGTATGTGGGGTACATGGATGTGTAGAACCTTACATCCTAGTGTAGGAAAGTGATGTAGATGTGTAATCCATCCATCCTTCACTATAGTTCCATACCGTATCAGTGGTAGGTAAACATGAAACCTCCTGATGACGAAGACAACACAGATATCCGTATCAGTGGTAGGTAAATATGAAACCTCCTGATGACGAAGAGAGTACAGAACGCCACTGTGACTCTAGAATAGCGAAGGACCAGTTTACCCTAGTGAGCTATAGTAGTAGAGACATGAGATGTCCTACAAGTGATCCTCTTACTGACTGAGGAAGGTGAAGGTCATGAGAATCCGGCTCTCTTAATGACCTATGTATGATACTGATGCGGCTTCTCAGCGATCAGTTGGAGTATGAGTGGTAAGCCTCATCTCCACAGGGCATAATGTTGTTTGTAAAACATAATCAACCATATAGTATAACTTGTTAGAGATAACTCCAAGTTAGTTGATTGATGTTACATTGCAATAGTGTTTATATTCTCAATATCTCCTAAATGGTTGAGATCTTGTTATACCTGCAACTGTTACAGAATGCTTTGAAGGCTTTACTGTTTAAAATATTCTTTGATGTTATAATAAAGCTTCTGGCGAAGAGTTATAACTCTCGCTGGGAAAATTATATATAATTGTCTCACCCCGTAGGCTTCAACTTTTTAGGTGGACGTCGGAGATGAAGGAACCAGCCTACAGGTGATCAGTCTCAGCAGCAGCATCAGGGGCAGCAGTAATCTCAGGTGGAGATTGTCCTGCCCTATGGTGTAGTTAGAGTCAGTCCTATGTGTCCTCTGTACTCTCAGGTCTTGGAGTCTTTTTGTATAAGTGATCTTGAGATTTTGTATCCTGATGTATATAATTACTCAAGAAGTAATTATCCTGAGATGTAAACAGTTTACCTCACTTTATGAAAGAGGCTTCTATGGATTCAAGTTCTTGTCACGAAAAGTTTTAATTTCCCGTGATTTTTGTCTTCCGCTGATTACCGATTCGCTTCCGCTAAGTTTTAATCGTGTTTATGTCATGGTTTGGAGATTAGAGCCCACAAGTAGTGGTATCAGAGCCCACAAGTAGTGGTATCAGAGCTCCAGGTTCAGTTGAGTCTACAGAGGCATAGGACTTAGGATGTCAAGTCTACATTTAGTACTCCTTCCTTATCTAATAGAATCTTCTGCTCCTCAGGAGAAGAAGATACATAAGAATGTCAGAACATCACGATGAGCACGTGGCAGAGAGTAGTGCTAGTGCACCTCGAGGCGGTGCAAGAGTTCCAAGAATAGAACAACCTGCACCTGAGTCGCCAAGAGAGCCACCCCAGTTCGACCCAGCTGACATGAGTGATCCAGCTGTACAGACGATGTTCAGGCAGTTTATGACTGCCATGACACATATAACCGATAGGATGCCCATTCCTGCACCTAGGGCACCTGTCCAGCCTGAAGCACAAGGTATCAGTAAGATGTTCGAACGACTTCGTCGTGTCAGAGCTACCGAGTACTTCGGAACTACCGACCCTGCAGATGCTGACTTATGGTTGACAGAGTTGGAGAAGGCTTTCAGGATTCTTATGATTCCGGAAGCTGAGAAGGTTAGACATGCTGTCTATCTTCTCAAAGGCAGTGCTGGTCACTGGTGGAACATGGAAGAGCAGAAGAGACCTGGAGTAGAGTTCTCATGGGAAGAGTTTCGTCGGGAATTTATCAATAGATATTTTTCAAAGACCTTCCTAGATGAGAAGATCTCTCAGTTTGAGAAACTAAGGTAGGGTATGATGAACATTAGTGAGTATGAAGCTAAGTTTATGGAGTTGTTGCGGTTCTGTCCGCACATGGCTGCTACGGATGAGGAAAGAATCAGAAGATTCGAGAAGGGTTTGAATTCTGATATGTCAACCCCTGTGTCTACCTTAGAAAACAGAGAGAGATTCTCTACCTTCGTTGAGTCAGTCCGAAGGATAGAGAGATCTGTGGTTGAGAAAAGACAAACCCATAAAAGATATCCACAGTTCCAGGGTTCTTCATCTAGGGATTCCAAGAAACCTAGATTCTCTGCACCTAACCCTCCACCACCCAGATCAAGTTTTCAAACTCAATGGACACCAAGCAGAGGTAGAGGGCGGAGTCAACCGCTTCAAGGGACGCACAATTCTGCATCAGTGTCAGTTACTGGACCACCCAGACCACAGCAACAGGAGAAGAGTTGCTACAACTGTGGTAAGGTGGGACACTTGATGAAGGATTGTCGTTATAGGCCTATCGGTGTGACACAACAACCTCCGAGACAGAATCAACAGGGATCTCAGAATAGACAACATCAAGGAGGAGCTCGAGGACGTGGACAAGCATCTCAAGCTGGATCATCAGCACCACCTCAACACCAGGCGACTGCGAGGTTCTATGCTATGAACCCACCTGAGGCAGTGGTCAATCCACGGGTAGTGGCAGGTCAGATGAAACTTTTATATTCTGATATGTCTATATCCTGTGTTGTATCCGTTCTGATTGATCCGGGTGCTACGCACTCTTTCATCACTCGTGAAGTGATTCGTAACTGTAATGTGACTGTTAGTCATAGAGCAGATAGTTTGTTGTTAGAGACTCCGTTGAGTGGGTCTGCCGTTTTGCAGGAGGTATGTTCTCCCTGCATCCTTTTCTTTTCTGACCATCGCATTCAAGTGGATCTTATACCACTTGATATGTAGGGATTTGATATAATCCTCGGGATGGATACCTTAGAAAGGTATAGAGTTGTCTTGGATTGTGAGTCCAAGTTGGCTGTGTTTGCTGATGAAAGCAGCACATGGATCTTTCAAGGAGAAAGAAAGATTCTGCCCACCTGTCTTGTATCAGCTATGGTTGCTGATAAGCTGTTGAGGCAAGGATGTTATGCATTCTTAGCCCATGTGGTAGATGTTACCAAGGAAAGGACCAACCCTGCTGAAGTTCCCATAGTCAGGGAATTCGAGGATGTGTTTCCTGAAGAACTTCCTGGTATACCACCACCTCGGGAGATTGATTTTGAAATTAATTTGATCCCAGATACGAAACCCATAGCTCAAACTCCGTATAGGATGGCGCCTGCCGAGATGGCAGAACTCAAGAAACAGCTTCAAGAGTTACTTGAGAGAGGTTTTATCCGACCGAGTACTTCACCTTGGGGTGCTCCGGTCTTGTTTGTTAAAAAGAAAGATGGGTCAATGCGGTTATGCATCGACTACAGACAACTCAATAAAGTAACAATAAAGAATAAGTACCCTCTGCCGAGGATTGATGATCTCTTTGACCAGTTGTGTGGTGCAACAGTCTTTTCAAAGATAGACTTGAGGTCTGGATATCACCAACTTCGTATTAAGGATAGTGACATATCCAAGTCTGCCTTTAGGATAAGATATGGTCACTATGAGTTCACGGTTATGTCGTTTGGACTAACCAATGCACCAGCTGCATTTATGGAACTCATGAATAGAGTTTTTTGACCTTTCCTTGATCAGTGTGTTGTCGTCTTCATAGATGACATACTGATTTATAGTAAAGATGCTCAGCAGCATGAGCAACATCTTCGCCAAGCTTTGACCTTGCTAAGAGAACATAAGTTGTATGCTAAGTTTAGCAAGTGTGAGTTCTGGCTGCCGGAGGTATCTTTTCTTGGACATGTAATATCCGCCTCGGGAATTCGTGTTGACCCTGCAAAGGTAGAATCTGTTCTACAATGGGAACAACCGAAGACACCGACGGAGATTCGAAGTTTCTTGGGGTTAGCTGGCTATTATCGAAGGTTCATAAAGAACTTTAGTTCTATAGCTTTACCTTTGACCAAGTTAACCCGGAAAGATGTTCCTTTTTCTTGGAGTGATAAGTGTCAACAATCTTTCCAGTTGCTGAAGGTGAGGTTGACAAGTGCACCTGTATTAGTGCTACCTGAACAAGGAAAATGATATGTAGTTTTCTGTGATGCTTCCAAAAATGGACTAGGATGTGTGTTGATGCAGGATAAACAAGTGATTTCTTTTGCTTCCCGACAGCTTAAGAAACACGAGGAGAATTATCCAACACACGATCTGGAGTTAGCAGCTATGGTTCATGCTTTGAAGATCTGGAGACATTATCTCTACGGAGAGACATTCCAGATTTTCACAGACCACAAAAACCTTAAGTATATCTTATCTCAGCATGAGCTCAACATGAGGCAACGTCGCTGGATGGAGTTAATCAAGGACTACGACTGTACAATTGATTACCATCCAGGTAAGGCCAATGTTGTTGCAGATGCCTTGAGTAGGAAATCAGCAACATCAACCATGAATAGAGCACAACTAAACTCTTTAGTATGCTCTAGGAGAGATATGCTTATCTCTTTAAGGCAAGACAATGTACAGTTGAAGGTGTCATTGCTAGCCGGTTTGTTAGCTGAGATGCATATTAAACCTACCCTAAGAGAGCAGATTAAAGAAGCACAGCTAGGTGATGCTGCAGTTCAACATATAAGATCTGAGTATGGAAATGAGAAGAAAGATGGGTTTCATGACTCAAAAGATCAAGTAGCTTGTTATAATGGAAGAATGATAGTGCCGTATGTGGACAACTTAAGGAAGTTAGTCCTGGAAGAAGCCCATTCTTCCATGTATGCTATGCATCCAGGGAGAACCAAGATGTATCGGAATTTGAAGGATCTGTATTGGTGGCCTGGGATGAAGAAGGACGTTGCAGAGTTTGTTCTGAGGTGCCCTGTGTGTCAGCAAGTTAAAGCTGAACACCAGAAGCCTGCAGGAACAATGCAACCTTTACCCATATCACAGTGGAAATGGGACCATGTGACCATGGACTTTGTTGTTGGCCTACCCAGGACAAGCAAAGGACATGATTCCATTTGGGTAATTGTTGATAGGTTGACTAAGACAACACATTTCTTACCTGTCAAAACAACCTATTCTGCTGAAAGGTTATCAGAGTTGTATGTTCAAGAGATAGTGCGTTGCACGGAGTTCCTGTCACAACAGTTTCTGACAGAGGTCCTCAGTTTACCAGTCGTTTTTGGGAACAGTTGCACAGAGCCTTAGGCACCAAGCTAAGATTTAGTATGGCCTTTCATCCACAGACTGATGGACAGTCGGAAAGGACCATACAAACCTTAGAAGACCTATTGCGAGCATGTGTTCTCCAGTTCACCGGAAGTTGGGATCTACACCTAAGCCTGATAGAGTTTGCCTATAACAATAGCTACCAGCATAGTATTGATATGGCACCTTATGAAGCCTTATATGGTAGACGTTGTAGATCACCCTTGTGTTGGTTTGAGACTGGTGAGCACCAGTTGTTAGGTCCTGACCTGGTGTAGCAAACCACAGAAGAGATTAAAGTTATACAACATAAGATTAAGACTGCTCAGGATAGGCAGAAATCTTATGCTGACAAACGTCGTAGACCCTTAGAGTTCCAGGTTGGAGACAGAGTGTATCTTAAGGTCTCACCTTGGAAAGGGGTCCTTCGTTTTGGAAGGAAGGGGAAGTTAGCTCCTAGATATATGGGGCCTTATCCAATCATTGAACGGATTGGAAAGGTAGCATATAAATTAGAGCTTCCCCCAGAATTACAGAGGTTACATCCTGTGTTTCACATTTCTATGTTGAAGAAATGTCACCCAGACACCGAGTCAGTTCTACAACCTATGGAAGTAGAATTGAATGATGACATATCCTATGAGGAGGGACCAGTGTCAATCCTTGATAAACGAATTAAAAAGTTAAAGAAGAAAGATATAAGTCTTGTGAAAGTCCTCTAGAACCATCGTGGTATTGAAGAAGCCACTTGGGAGTTAGAGGATGAGATGAGAAGGAAGTATCCTGCCCTTTTCTCTTAGTATGTTTTATCGATTTCGGGGACGAAATCCTTGTAAGGGGTGGATAATTTGTAACATCCCTGACCTGGGTTATGAGTCAACCCTAGGTGTTTTGCCTAAATATGTAATTAAATCTTTTTGATTAACTCTGAGCATGTAATTAAGTTTCTCAGAAACGTATATTTCAGTATTTGCTCCTTTTTATTTAAAGTTGTAGCATTGTTTGGATATACAGGGACCTATGTGCAATTTACCCAGTTGAAAGGGTTAGCTTGCAATTTGCACATGATGAGATGTTCCTATGATGTTGAGACATCATGAGAATCTCTTTGGCAAAGTTTGAGGGATTTCCCAAGCTAGAGCACCAAGGTGCAGCTGTGGAAGCAATCCCAGGGCTTGAAACCCTAGTTTGGGGTAAAATGCAATTTACCCAAATAAAGGGATGCAATTGTGAAATATGTCATCAAATGTATCTTTTTAGACTCTTGCCATCATTAAGAGAATAAATGATGAGGAAGTCACCTCAATTGAATTATCAAGTTATGAGATATGCCTTGTGATTGAATAATCAGGGTATATGTGCAATATCCCTTTAAGTATGAACTTTATTATTAGATTGTTCTTCCTTGCCTTATTTTCTATAACTTAAGATAAGGTTTGTACTTAGAATAAAGAGGAAGGGACGAGCAAGTAATAAAGGAAGGACTTAGTTGGAATAAAGGGAAACTTATGAACTAATGTTGAAAATCCTACCCCATGTATATAAGCTCTCCTTCCCTTAGTTGCAAGGGAACTCACCCTTCGTTCCCTTACTGTTTCATTTCACCAAAGACGACCAAGGACTGCCTTGGAGCTAAGGAGGACGACCAAGGGGTGCAAGGTAGGTTTAAACCCCTCTTCTTGCCTAATTCCATGGTTAAAACTCGAATTCAAGGTCATCTTCATGGCTAACTCTTGGAACCCTACCTTTCTAGCCGTCTCTTTTCATCCTTCCTTGGAGTTTTCACCTTAGCCAACCTGTGGGAACTCAAGGACGCCATTAGAGCTTGGAGCTTGAAAGCTTGGAGCTCAAGAAGCAAGCTTTAGGCGGGTTTTATAACTCTAAACCCATGCTTTACTATGTGCATCTTTATATTCGTTTTGATGATAGCTCTTAGTGTTTCCCTACTTTTCCCTGCTATTTTGCAAGCAAACCCGTGGGATATCTGTACTGTTCTTGAGCTAGAAGCTGAAGGCGTGATTTCCTAGAAAAACCCACCGCTTTTCTTTTCCTTAAACGGTCCTAACAGTTTGCTCTCTCGGACTCAAGACCGCGAGGTGAGCAAACGGTTTCGAGACCGTGACAGGGAAAACGGTCTCAAGACCGTTTGGCCCCGTTGACCGAGCATGAACCGTATACGAAATCTGTTCCTAATTATATAGGCTAATTACCCTCAAAATTTGGGAGACTAACTCCAAAGGAATCGGGAGATAGTACCTTTTTAAGTCACAACTTTAAATGAATTAATTGCTGATTTTCAAACGGTCTGAAATTGCCTTTTTGGGCAAACAGTCTCAAGACCGTGTAAGGTCGTTGACTAAGCGTTGACCGTATGAGATTACTGTTCAAAATTATGTTAATTAATAACTCACCAAGTTTGATGGTCTAATTCCAAACGGGCTAAGAGTTGATGGGTGAATACTAGGGCTAACCCTAGATAAAATCAGTACTGAAATTATGGTGACCTAATTAGGGTTTTTAGGGTTGATTGACCTAAACGGTCTCAAGACCGTTTGGGGGTCACCAAACGGTCTCAAGACCGCGAGGGCAATCAACCAAGACCGTTTGGAGGTCTGGGGTCAAGATTTGTTGACCAATTGAAGGTACAATTACATCAAATTACATTGCAATTAAATATTGACATGATCATCAACTCAATGGGTCAGACCTTGATGAATTTGCACTAGAATCCAAAAATTGGATGGGCAAACGGTCTCAAGACCGTTTGGAACTCATCCAAACGGTCTCAAGACCGAGAGGACAATCACCCAAGACCGTTTGAAGGTCTAGGGTTGAGTAATTTGACCAATTGAGGACCCAATTGCAAATAAGTTATCAATTTAATCAAAATTCTGTTTTGTGACTCAATCATGGTTCAACCCCTATCAAATCACCTTAGATTTTGATGAAATCTTGGGAAAACGGTCTCAATACCATGTGTGGTCCACCCACATGACCTCAAAACCGTTTGGGCTAAGTTTGGGCCCAATTGGAGCTCAATTGAAAGGTTCAACCTTGTGTTGAGTCACATTGTTGAGTGTTGATGGGTGAACATTGATAGACCCTAATTGAATCGATTTCAACCATAATTGGTTAACCATTATGGGTCAATTGAATGACCAAGTGATCAAGCATAATCTTAATTGACTAAATCCATAAGTGGTCAACATAGCTTTCACCATTTGAGGGCTTCAACATGGGTTGACATTATCGGTTGCATCTTTGAGCCTTGTAGAAGGACCAAGCGGCTGAGACCATGAGAGCCTCACGGTCTCAAGACCGTGAGAGGGCTCGCGGTCTCAAGATCGTGAGGGGGCTCACGGTCTCAAGACCGAGAGGAGGCTCGCGGTCTCAAGACCGCGAAGGGCCTCGCGGTCCTGAGGTCAAAGAAGGGCAAACGGTCTTCATGACCCTCGCGGTCTCAACTCAAATTGGTCTTCGCGGTCTCAACATTAACTTGAACCAATGGGAGGCTTCGCGGTCTTGAACCCTTAAAGAGGCTCGCGGTCTTGGAGCTAGAAGGAGGCTCTCGGTCTTGGAAAGTCAAAGTGGGCAAACGGTCAACACTTTCAACCGATCTCAATTCAATTAATGATTAATGATTGAAATTAATCAATGTGATTCAAGGTTGACCACATTCAATCATTTGATGATGTAAATGGTTCAATGTTGCTCAAATCAAACCCTAATGATAATCAAAGATAAGTAAAGGGTTATTTGGCTAAGGGTTTTGACCATGATGATGATCAAAGGGGTGAATTACCAATATACCCTGAAGGGTCAATTAAGTTATACCTTGCTCAATTCAAACCCTAATTACATGAAAATGATGTTTTTAGTCACAATGACTCTATCCAACTTGATCTAGTCTAATGTTATCATCAACCATGAGTATGATGAAAGAGAGAGTACTTCTAGAGAGAGAAAGTACTTCTAGAAAGAGAAAATACCCTAGAGAGAGAAAGTAACTGTAATCACATAATGGTGATGTTGTTGGCTATGTTACCCTATGATGACTCAATCCAACCTGTTTTAGAGTAATGTTGATATTACCTAACATTATGATGAGAGAGAAAGTACTTCTAGAGAGAGAAAGTACTTCTAGAGAGAGAAAGTACCCTTTTTAAAGTGTAAACTCAACTAAAGCATCTCCAATGCACATGAGTGAGTATAATTAGGGTATGATCCACCTGTGTGAGGTCATAGAAACCTAATTATGATAAATGATGAACCTTTAACCAATCTAAGAGCATCAATGAAGATGTTACTCATACATGATGATGTTATGAGTTTAATTCACCTCGATGTGAATAGTAAACCCTAATTCAAGGGTGATGACATGTAATGTGAATAGTAAACCCTAATTCAAGGGTAATGTCATGCTTTTGAGTATTAAACTCTATTTGATTTGAATTAGAGATTTAACTCTTATGACAAGAGTAGGAAGTACATTCCTTATTGTTGCATTACCTTTATCAGATGTATTAACCATGTAGGTTCTGATATGAAGATAATCATATCCAGGTATGGATGTTGATGTTATATTCATTAAAGGCATGTTGTTAGCCTTATGAATAAGTAAAGTAATCTGATGCCTTGCCAGTGGCATCCTATGCTGATACTGGGCTATGAGAGCCATAAATACCATCAAGGTCATGCCTTAGAGATGACTTGTGATGAGGATAATGAGAAATGATGATTGATATGAGTTAGGCCTGTTACATTTAGTATTCTTCTTTTATAGCTGCTATGCTATTGTTATTGTTTGCAGAACAATGTATGCTGTTAAAGAATACTGAATGTACCTAACTAATCAAGTATAATGTAGAGCCCTGATCATAGATCCATCATTGCCAGAAATTAAATGATGGTGAAACAGGTTTTCCTCAGGGAACTCCTGGAGCACATACTTTTGAGTATGTGGGGTACATGGATGTGTAGAACCTTACATCCTAGTGTAGGAAAGTGATGTAGATGTGTAATCCATCCATCCTTCACTATAGTTCCATACCGTATCAGTGGTAGGTAAACATGAAACCTCCTGATGACGAAGACAGCACAGATATCCGTATCAGTGGTAGGTAAATATGAAACCTCCTGATGACGAAGAGAGTACAGAACGCCACTGTGACTCTAGAATAGTGAAGGACCAGTTTACCCTGGTGAGCTATAGTAGTAGAGACACGAGATGTCCTACAAGTGATCCTCTTACTGACTGAGGAAGGTGAAGGTCATGAGAATCCGGCTCTCTTAATGACCTATGTATGATACTGATGTGGCTTCTCAGCGATCAGTTGGAGTATGAGTGGTAAGCCTCATCTCCACAGGGCATAATGTTGTTTGTAAAACATAATCAACCATATAGTATAACTTGTTAGAGATAACTCCAAGTTAGTTGATTGATGTTACATTGCAATAGTGTTTATATTCTCCATATCTTCTAAATGGTTGAGATCTTGTTATACCTGCAACTGTTACAGAATGCTTTGAAGGCTTTACTGTTTAAAATATTCTTTGATGTTATAATAAAGCTTCTGGCGAAGAGTTATAACTCTCGCTGGGACAATTATATATAATTGTCTCACCCCGTAGGCTTCAATTTTTTAGGTGGACGTCGGAGACGAAGGAACCAGCCTACAGGTGATCAGTCTCAGCAGCAGCATCAGGGGCAGCAGTAATCTCAGGTGGAGATTGTCCTGCCCTATGGTGTAGTTAGAGTCAGTCCTATGTGTCCTCTGTACTCTCAGGTCTTGGAGTCTTTTTGTATAAGTGATCTTGAGATTTTGTATCCTGATGTATATAATTACTCAAGAAGTAATTATCCTGAGATGTAAACAGTTTACCTCACTTTATGAAAGAGGCTTCTATGGATTCAAGTTCTTGTCACGAAAAGTTTTAATTTCCCGTGATTTTTGTCTTCCGCTGATTACCGATTCGCTTCCGCTAAGTTTTAATCGTGTTTATGTCATGGTTTGGAGATCAGAGCCCACAAGTAGTGGTATCAGAGCCCACAACAATCTAGTCTTGTGTGTCATTGCTGTCTATCTACCTTCCACAATGACATCCGACTAGGGACATAACAAGAATGTACAAAATCTTAGCATCCGTATGATCTCATCGTTTAGGTCCTCAACCTGAAAGCATACGTCATTGAGTGCTGTCATTCTCTAGACATTCAATCCGTTCTATCACTATCTCATATGACTGAACCAGAAAGAATTGGAAGCTTGCCTTTGATGTTTATCAAATCAATCTTAATGTATCCCACCAATCATCCCATGATTGTCTCTCAGGGCATACATACCAACAGACTCCCACCATGATCTCCTGTATGCCATGATTCCTCAAGGTCGATTCCTCAAAAACCCTAAACCACGCTCAATAGGGTTTTATTACCTTCCTATCCAAAGAAGTGTATCCAGGGTTCTACAACCATCCTTCTACCATGTCAAGATCTAGGGTGGCTATCCAAACAACCACTAATCTTGTTCAAAAGATCTCATTATATCTGAGTGTTATCCAAACTTATCTCTTTTTCTCAACTTAAGGTTAGCCTAACAACCTCAACTTCTTCTAGCTTCCAGCTAAACTAGGCACTATATCTCAACCAGATCATTCATTACCACTTATTATCCTTAGGTGTTAGGTAACATACACCTTCATGTATTATTCTTATCATCTCATCTCAAACTCTAAGTTTATCTTCATCAAGAAACTATGAGCTCATCCACCCGGTGATCAAACTCAACCTTGTATAACTTGCAAATTCCACAAAGCTTCTACTAGGAACATCCTTACCAGGTGATTATCTTAATACTCTTATCGTTTGTACTTGTCCATGTATCATTCACTCCACTAGGGTACGTTATCATCTCTGTCCTCATTCCTTATAGCAACATTCCAACTCACATCATCTTTACCCTAGGTGTATGGCATGCGTATTGTCCTATCTCTCACTCCCATAACAAGAAGAAATAAGCATTTGGTGTCCATCCAAATATGAAGTTCTTCCTATTCCAAGAGTAGAGATGGTACATCCCACCTTGCCAGTACACCTTCAAATCTAAGTTGAAACATACAACTCATGTCTCCACATCACAAACATCATGATGTCAAAATTTTCTTTCATGGAAAATTGGTCTCGAACTTACTTGGTCCAAGCACAATCCTTAGTCATCTCCTCTAGGTCTATAGGGTGACAGCACTTCTGGGGCCATCCCTATTCCCTTATGCATCCAGAGAGTGACCTACTCATCTGCCCTTTGGGTCCCGTGAGTTCATGAAGGTGATCAATCTCCTAACCCATGGCCCTCAGACAATGATAGCTATTACCTCCCGACCCTATGGTCATGTGCAACTAGGGAATAAGGCAACTCCTACTCCCATCGGTCTTATCCCTACCTGACCCTAGGATAGACTGAGGATTCTCTTATAGTACATGTCCAACTTAGAACCTTACCCAAGCCTTCATCATCTCTCTTTCTGCATTCACGGGCGGACTTTCATCCTTTTATAGGGATCATGGCGACCTACCTACCTTGGTCAAGTACCATACCGATTACCTCCATCGTAACACATCCATATGCACTTAGAGATGGTTATCTATGGGTCTAGAGGTTCATCCTCATACTATGTACTTTTCACTTAGCTTCTCAAGATCCTATGAGACCTCTTTAGGTTAACTTAAACAAAAAAAAATGGTGTACACCCTACCAAAGGGCCCCTCTCCCAGGATGGGAGGAAAGCTTCACCTCGATAACAAAGATCACAAACGTCCTTAGGTTTTCGTTTTTATTTACATGAGCATGCTTGACCCTAGCAAGTCATTAAGGAACAAGAAGACACTTAACAAACCATGCTAGCTCACACTTGTTCTCATCCTCAACATTATACCAACTTAGTTGTGAGGGGTTAATAAAACATACCCTTAACTTAAGGGGTTTCCTTTACCTCTACACATGAGGAGTACCATGCTCGAAACTATAGAGACTCGAATCTCATCATGAGCATCAGATACACTTCTTCCCCTCTTAGGCCTAGGAACCCTGGGTTCACCTTTGGGTGTCCGACTGCATGTTTAATCTCTTAACCACGAATCAAGCATGTCCAAGGTATGTCATGTACTTTCATGATCCTTCTAGTCGAGTAACACTTCGGAGTTGAGTCCTCTTCCAGGACAACCAACTAGGTATAAAGCCTCACATCTGGTTACTTAAACCTCCTCAGGGTCTAAAGAACTCTTTATCTCATCCAGTAGGTAATCACTTATACTATAGGTACTAAAAGCATCCACTATCATCCACTATCATCCACTTAGGTCGCATAATCCTCAACTCCCCACTGTTCCTCGTGTCTCGGAATCTAAGCTTCCAACCTTCTTGCTTGAGTCTTGCTTTCTCTCTTTAGAGCTAACTCCACATCCAACCTTACTACTAGAGGTCCTCTCTCCATGAAGGATCAAGCTCACAAGTATACCTCTACATGGGTGATGCCTATATTTAACTTATGTTTTCTTGAGGTTATCCTTAGCACTTTATGATTATCTCATAAGCCATCCATCATGTCCTTCTGACCTCGATTTTAACTTACTGCTCATACTACTGATGTACTCTGGGTGCAATCTATATCCTACTTGCAACATCCCAAAAGGTCTCTATAGGTTCTCCTCTAACTTTATCCATGAAGGAGCTATCCTTCGCTCAAACATGCACGACCCTTCCCAGGGTTGCATCGTCAAAGATAGTCATCAACTTCTCATGGATCATATGGCATCCAAGGCATGTCTGCCCAAACACCTGGTCTCATCATGTCATCTCTCTCTAACCTCTGCTTAGGGATAGGGTTAATATCATCCTCAAAGCATGTGCTAGGTCTCTACTTTTAATGGAGGTCTCTACCTCCAAGACCAACTCTCTCAACTCATCCTCCTGCCAAGGAGGTCTAGCCTCAGGTCTCTCCTAAGGGAAAAGACATCTCCTGTCATACAACCTTAACATGTATCTATTCCTTTACGCTTACCCTATTAAGCTTATGTCCATGACATCTTATGTACATGCTTTTCATTAATTTGGTGGAGGATTCCTTAGACCTTATTAACCTTACCCATACCTCAAGAGGGCGAGGTGAAGAGAGGAAACCCAAATCCTTAAGATCCTTAATAGAATTTGAGTGGAGAAGGGATGCACAAGATGAGAGAGTCCTAAAGGTATCTTATTTTGATTCATACCCTAAGACTTTGGCCAGGAAGTCACACGGATCCGGGAGTCCTCATATTCTGACTAGCGGTGCAGAGGAAAATATTGCCAACCCACGGTCGTGATCCTTTTCTTGATACCTCTGTCTTTTGGATAATCCTCTAATAACTCCCTTGGGTTCTACGAAATTTGTAAAATTTAATAATTATTAAAGATTAAGTGAGGAACCTTCACTCTGATACCAATTGTAATGACCCCGCCTCCCGGTAACCCCCAATTAAGGGAGACCGAAAGGTCAGAGCCGTTAGCCCAATAACCCAAATCAAAGGTTCGACAAATAATCAATAACAATTATTAAATTCTACCAACTATACTGAAATATGGTAAAAATAAAACTTTGAATACCTTTTAAAAACTGGGATTTCTAAACTTCTATCCATGAAGATACTAATCTAACTATTCCTCATGTGCACTTTAATTCTCATTTAATTCCACATGTGCCACTTTACTGTTTGTTCTTTTCATTTGTACCTAAAATGCCGACAAACAAAACGTCGGTCAGCAAGAAGCTGGTATGTGGGGGAAACAATAATCGTGCAACTATAATAACAAAGTAATCAGCCAATTATCATTTAATAGCCAAGATTAAGTTTTAAACCATACTACTCAATCCTTTCATATCCCCTATCTCTGTGTTGTCCCTGTAGTGGACTGAGATACTACCTCTCTCTAGGAAGATCCTTATTAAACCCCACATGATCCTACCTAACAGGTAGATCAATATCTAGGGTTGAGTCGCATGGCACTACCCATAGGTAGTCCAATCTCTGACTCCAAGTGACTTGATAGTCCTACCCCATTGGTAGCCATGTACTAAGTCATTCGATGACCTGATGGGGCTACCCCATTGGTAGCCATGTACTAGGTCAACCCATTAAGCTACAGAGGGGACTAGGATCTGAGCTAGTAGGCACATCTCTTATGTGATAGTCATATTCACATTATAATTTGCATGAATTAAATTCATCCAACAATTAATTCAAGCCACAATGTAATCATCGATAAAATCCTCGAAAAACTAATGTGGGATAATCATAAGCGTAACCACATACCTGTCAAGTTGATGTGAGACAAAAATAATCCAATCAACCAATAGGCAATCAAGCATTCAATAAGATCCTGAAACAATTATACAATTTCCTTTTATTACTCATGTCATTAAGATCTATTAAATCTAGCTTGCTTCCTAGGGTTTCTAGTCCACTTTTAGGGTTTCCATTGCAATTAGGGTTTCCCTTCATCTTTTACTATTTTAAACCCTAATTTAACGCAATTGATCACAAACCCTAATTATCTCAACATCTAATCCTCAGTTTTGGATTTAAGGCATAATTAACCATTATATAAGTCCATTAAGCCTCTTTTCATTAAAGCTACCATTTTTATCCTCTTTAACCCATGAAAAAGTCATTATGCTCGTTTATCATTAATTTGTAGTTCATTATGCTCCAATACTCATATGAACGTTATTTATCATTAATTCTACCTTGATTCATTCAAAAACCCTAATTTCTATATTAAGGTTATTTATCCACAAATTAGGAACTTTAATTCTCGAAATAACTTAGAATCATTATATCTCATCTTTATTCACCACTTTGAATAATTAAAGCTATTAAGAGTCAAATTTGCCAACATTAGGGTTTCAAGGCCCATTAAAGTATATTCATGCAAATGAAACTCTAAATTAACTAATTATGTGAAAAACTCATCTTTTTCGATCTTAATGTATCTCTTTATGATTAACAAGTTAATATCAAATTTAACCATTAATTAAACCCTATTAATCACATTAATCATATCAAAATAGGGTTCTTAATCACTATTACACTAAAGTTATTAATTTCCATTACTTTTCGAATTGAAAGCAGAATCAGGCTCCAAATATATTTTTAATGGATTCCCCTCATTTTTCTGAGCAAAATTTATGTATAATGCGCGTCTATCCGAGCTACAGTTATTGAGATACGAATTTAACAAAAATAACTTATTGTGGGCCAATGAGGAGGCACCACGTAGCCTGCTTCATGCAACGCTGCCTTGTTGTTTTGGAATCATAACCAAAAGTCATTTTTACCCTTGAGTAAATAGCGGGTCCTTCAGCCCATGGAGGGGCGTTTCTGTCCACTTCCATCTTTGTCTTCAACCTTACGCAGCTCGACCTACTGCTGCCCTAGCCGCCCATGGAACAACTTCATCGCCTAGATACAGACCCGTCGGCCCCCTCAGATCCTTCCCCTGCCTCCGCCGCACCCTCTCGCAGGTAAGGATGCTCCTGGTATGTGGCTTGGTTGGCCAAAAATGAGCCCAGCAGGTCCACCGCCATGGCTGACCTACAGCCAACCTACGGCGCCGTGTAGGTGCTAGGCCTAAGGGACGATGGTCGAGCTTCTTTCCCAAGGACATGGGATCATCATGCTCCCATCAAGCTCCTTCCTAAAGCTCTACATCGCTCCCAGTTGCACTATCTCCCATGGTTAGGGTTTTGCATGCAAGAAACAAGAAGAAGGGAGAGAGAGGTGTGTGGGATCCTTCTTGGACTCACACTGGAGGATCTATCCTCTTATATAAGGGTGAGCAATGAAGTCCTAACCTGTGCCTCCACGAGGACTCAAATTCTTTTCCCAAAATGAAACTTATATTCCTTAGTTAAGAAGCAACCTTTTCTCTCATAATTATCCTTTAATATAACTATATTATTTGGGTATTCAAAAATTCGAAAACCTTTTCCCTTATACTCTTTATTCTTGGATTTTAATCCCTTAGCCACAAAATTTATATTTCCTTTTTGTAGAAATACCACTTCTTTAATAAAACCATGAAATTCATTAATATAGTATCACTTTATCCTCTTATTTTGTAATCTTGGTATTTTCTCTTTCTTTCCTCTTTATTGGGGTTCCTTGGACCCCAAGAAACTCTAATATTTCGAAATCCTTTTATTGGATACTCATTATCCTTCTTTTTTTTTTCTTTTTTCAGATGCATCTAAATGCATTATTATTCATTATTTCTCATTATCTTGTTTATTTCTTATTAAAATATCACTTTTTGAGGATTTCTCTTTATGTTTCTTTTAATTTCCTCATTGGTATTCCTTTTATCATTAGAAATCATTGGGATACGAAATTCCACTAAGGATTACTCAATTATACCTCTTTTCACTTATTTTCCACATTTCATCACTATTTTCAATTTATTTCTTAATAAAGAAATACTTAATTAATCTTTTCTTTTCTTATTGCCTTTTCTTTGTAACTTTGGACTCCTTGGAACCCGAGGAACCCAAGAGGCACGAAATCCATCCCTAGATTACATTATTTTGCCTTATAGAGGTTTCCACATCCCTCTTTTCTCAAAAACTCAATTATTCATTAATTAATTGAATTTCCTTGATATTGGGCCCAATAGCCAATAAAGCCCACAATACAAGCATCAAGGCTATATTGTAAACGAAATTACATCATTATTTGTCCAATATGAGAGGTTACATTTCTCATCAGATGAACCCAAAATTGGGGTTGTAACAGTCGGTCACAAAGCTGCTATATCACTGCCAGCCACAAGGCTACTATATCACTGCCAACCACAAGGCTACTTGTATCACTACCAGCCACAAGGCTATTATATCACTACCATCCACAGGGCTATCATCATCAACACATTATCTTGGGATATCAATCCCTCATTCCAATACCAGAGGATATCACCTCAACCAGACACTAAGCCTTTACCAAGTCCTAAGACCCATCACATCACAATTGTGATTCATGATTATCTCATCATGCCTTATTGAGCATACAAGCATTGCTCATGCTATATTACTCATGCCACATCACTTATGCCACATCACTTATGCCACATTACAAGTACTTTCCATAGAAATAATTAACCATTATGTTCTGAGAGAGAATATGCTAAACATATTAAACACCTTTATTCAAACATAAGATCTTTAATCTAGGATTAGGCTTCAGATTGATCTCACATAAGGTCCCCAAGCATCATTCTACCTCACATCTCTGACATGCACTACCCCCCATAAACTGGAGTGTGTAAGGCTAAGAATTAAATAGTGTAACCAAGTATGCACATTCACATTTTCATACTTCCCGTGTTCACTTATCAAGGTTCATAACCAAAGCTTGATATTTTAACCATCTTCATAGTTCTCACAAGTTATATCACCCAATTAATCCATTAGGTTACAGTCATGTATTTTAAGAGGGATAACAATATCATGCTTTCCATTCATACTTATTCAAAATTATAACCTGCCCTCAGAGTTAGGGTCAATGCTCTTCACATAGATCTGGTTCGGGTTTGACTTCATGGTTACACTACCAAACCCTAATCACACCAAAATCCATCTTTCTAAAACTAATTAGGTTTGAATAACATTAGTTAGATATGAATCAATCACTATGCCATCAATACCAAGTATCACCCTTTCATAAGTTCATATGAGTATCATCTTCATTATGCTATGTGTGGGTTACAATAATGCATTATAATAGCATATTGTATATTGAACCAACATGACGTTTCATCATTAGGTTAACCTTACATTATTACTTGTTACAAATTATTAAGGACATATCATACTAAGGAGAGTTGTACCTTAGGCTACATAATTAGAGTGTTTCACTTCAAACTATCCACAAGGCACCTATAAAGTCATTAGACTTGTTCATGAAGTTTATAAACAAATGTTGTCATCTTTTATTCTCACAAGGCTTATCACCATCCTCATGTATATTCACATAGTTGTATCATTAACCATACTCCATAAGTTAAGATTATGTGAAAAAGAAATATAGTTGACACTTGACATGGATTATAATCTTACATTATGATGAGAAAATGGGTCATATTATTCCATGCTTAAGGTTATCATATGGATACTCAACTATTAAACCCTACATCCATTACTTCACACATAGTTAGAGAGTTTAGTGCTAAGCTCTTAATTAAAGATGGACCACTCATATCAACATCATCCTATGGTGTACTAACTTTAGGAGAAGCAATTAAGATTACTCATATATTATCCAAAACATCACTCTTCTCTATCGTACATTACTCATGTGTGTACATCATTGAGTATCCAAGCATACCCTTCAACCCTCATCATGTGATATTAGTTTCACCCCATCAAATAAAGGTATTGGATTAGACCCTCTTATGGTGTATCGGTTTAGCTTCTTGAAGTATCACGAGCAACCCTTCTTGAAGGTGTGTCGGGCATCTACTCTTGAAGGGGTATCGGGCATCACCTCTTGAAGGGGGTATCGAGCATCACTACCCCAAGGTGTGACGGGCCACACATGGTGTGTCAGACATCCATTCTTGGAGTGGTGTCAGACGTCATATATTGTGACGGGCATCACCTCCCTATGGGTGTGACAGGCAACACTAGGGTTAGGGTTAGGTCATGACGACCATTTGCTTAATCATGGGCGTCACGACTAGCACTCTAGAAAACCAGATCACACAGGGGGTCCTCATGGTCATGATGGGATAGTAAGGTGTATCGGCCTAGCCCCATGTAGGGCATGACAAGTAACAATCATCAAATATTATTGGTCTAACAACACATAAATTTAGTACATCTAGATCATGATTGGGTCACTCCTCCTCAAGGCATGGCTAGCCATTCATATCAATTTGGGGCACCCTCTAGGGTATGACAGTTTAACATCCTTCCAATCCTATCGACCTAAGTACTCTTAAGTCATGATGAATTGCAACATGTATGTCGGTTCAAGCATCATGAGTCATGACGACCATTCACAACCTATGTGTCGACTTAGTCATCTTTAACCTTAGGAAACTCAGTCACTAATCCATATACTTAACAAAGAAAGAAAGAGCAAGACATGGGAAACAACTTAAATGAATCTCCTTCATCCAAGACAGTCCTCAAAACAATCACTAGCTACTTAACATATAAGAGATATACAATCTAGAGATGAAGAACAACTTAAGCATATAAAAAGTGATGATAACAAAGAAGGTTAAGAGTTATATAACCCGTCTCAAGAAGGTCTTCATCAAGAGTCCAAGATTACATGATCAAAGCTCCAAAGAACACGTCCCTCATCTTGAAGATGAACCATCAAGAGTCCCAACTCGATTTCAACATCACTCAAGAAAGAAGAAGAAGATGCCATGGTTATGGTAGCTCAAGAAGAAAGGAAAGAAGGAGGGAGAACCACATCCTAGACAACCTTCATCTAAGGTAGGATCCATGGCAAAGAGAGGAGGAATAAGGTGAGTAAGAGAGCTCAAAGAAATGGCCATCAATGAATCATAACTCACCAAGATGGAAGTTGAATAAGAAATCACCATGAGCAAGGAACTTGACCTCCTAAGCTCCATGGGGCTTCCTCTAGATCCTTAAGCTTCCAAGCTCGTCCACCAAGAGGAGAAGGATAAGAGTGGATGTAAGGGTTTACTTGTGTGAAGGAGGAATGGGTTGTATATTTGAGGGGAGAAAGATAGATCAAAGAAGAGGTGTCATCATCTTAGGAGCTTAGGTGTCACTTGTCTACAAGAAAAGAGGCACATGCAATAACATGCAAGGCATGGTGATAAGATCTAGGGTAGATCTCATCCTCTTGGTATTCTACCAAGGTCATGGCTAATATTTCAAAGATAAACATACTCACAAACTGATAGAGAATAGTCCATACATCCACAAATCGATAGGCACAACCCCACACTCCCACAAACCCGAGATAGCCCATCTAAGTGCAAGGCCCATCTCATACATGTGTTCCATATATCACCAAAGATGTCACCACACAACCAAGATCCAAACAAGGTTCCCACCTCTTCATATATCCTCTAGATGATGCCAAGAGGGGGAAGGAACAATCTAGAGATGGTAAATTGCATAGTAACCCTTCACTTTGGGTAATTTGCAATTTACACCAAAACTAGCTCATAAAACATAAGCATCATCAACACATGCTTCAACTTGATACTTAGGTTTCCCATTCGGTGACCCATAACAGAATTATCTCTCTTATGATGCTAAAGAACTAAGGAAACACTCATCATGTGACATATGGTAAGATAACCCCTAATTTTGGTTAAATTGGACATTGCTCCAAAACAAGCAAACACTGCTCAAACAACATTCAAACATGACCAAACTTGAAACATAAGCATGTCACAAGATTACAAAATACCCTAAAGGATTAGATTAAAAATCTAAGAAACTTACTTAAGCAAAATAAATAGGGTTAGCCCAAAAACTAGGCCAGGGTCCTTACACAAATGACACCTACTAAATGGATAAGTGCATCTAAAATGGACAATTGACACCTAAAGTTACTTAATGGAGACTAAAACTGAGTAATTGATACCCAAAAAGAAAATAGACAATTGAAAACCCAAGTTACTTAATGGCGCTTAATAATATGGGTAATTGTCACCCAAAAATGGATAGTTGACATCCAAAAACAACCTAGTGCTCCAAAACATGTTGAACTAATCAACAACAATAACAATTTTAATGACACTGATTGAATGGGTAAGTGCTACCAAAAATGCACAATTGACAACCAAAGTTACTAATGGCACCTAAAAATGCATGATTGACGCCCAAAGAAACGAAATTGCAAACACATGAACTTAATCAACTCCGAGCTAATGGTTATAAATGTCAAATACACACTTACTAATGAAGAATACACACCTATTTGCTTCACTCACTTCTCTCCTCTTCCTATAATTTTTCTCTAAATTTCTCTGATCTTCACTGACTTCCTCTCATTCATTTTATATCTATTTTTAAGTTATTGAGAAAACCATTATTCATATCATTTTTAAGTATAGAAAAATTACACTTGTTGGAATCTATTTTTTTATAAGAAATCTAATGGTTTTTATTTTATTATAAATTTATCTCAACTTAAAAGTTATAAACAATGCAATTTTCTCTCTCATCACATCACCTCCACATCCTACCTTTGTATCAGTTTTTTCTCCAAAATATATCAACATTAGTCCTGTTGAATGTATTTTCTAAAATAATTTCAATGATTTTTGTTTCACAAAAAAACTTATCACGGTTCAAAAGATATAAGCAAAAAAAATCATCTCACATCACATAACATCCACCTACCACACAATAGATGATCCATCACGTCATCCTCTCTTCATCTTTTTCTCCCTCTTAAATGTTATCCTCTCCAACCACAATTAACTACAACCCTCTACTATCCCAAAATAATCTGACTATGCCCCCGCCACATCAGCCTTTAAAACTGATTTTCTCAATCAATTACCGCTCCTCTCCCGTGCGTAAGGTGGGTGTGAATCACATTGTATTTGATGAAAACATTTCTGAATCATCTTTATTGTGTTGTATTAGAATCAGAACAATTATTTATCCAACATCAGATCTACCAAAAGTTGCTCATAATAAAATTAGCATAGTGCGTCTTGATTTTAAAAGTATCTATAGTTGACTTGTAGCAGGGAAGAGATAGAGTAATAACTATTAGTAAATGGAGAGAGTCTGTAATGAAAAAGAGAAGAATATAATTGATGGAGAGATGGTTATAATTAATAGAGATAAAGAGGTAATGGATAGAGAGAAAGGGTATAATAAATAAAATGAATGGGAGTCGATGGAGAGAGATGGTGCAATAAATAAAAAGAATGAGAATTGAATGGAGAGAGAGAGGGTATACTAAATATGAAGAGAGAAGGAGTATATGGACAAAGAGAGAGTGTGACATAATAATTCGTACATGTATTTTTACCATTGTGTATTTTAAACGTAAGTATTGTAATTTTTACTAATGAGCACTGCTTAATTAATATGCATTATATTCATAATACTTATTTTTAGGCATTAATTGATTTATAAATACTTACTCTAGGATGTATAAATATATAATACATAAGTATTATTTAAAAGTATGTATGTCTCTTATACACAAATGATATACAAAAATATATATGTATCTAACATTATTAATTATTTATATTAATATAATTTAAATTTAAAATATATAGTATTCTTAATGACTTTTATCAGTATTAATAAGTACTTGTATATTTTTTGTCCTCTCGTTGGCAAAATAAAAATGTCACACTGCTGACTTGGATTTTCTTTCGGGAAAAGGTCAGACTGGGAAAGTATTTTCTTTAACTTTACACGCCTCTACTTCTATGCCGCTTCAGCCGTTCTCGTTCTCAACTTATGGCATTATACCATAAATTTCTCGATGCACGAAGTAGTAGATAGTCACTTTGTATTCTGCATTTGCGTTGATCAAAGTTTGGATATAAATTATGGTAAAGGTGCTATGCCGTATATCAATACTCTTAGAATTATTGAGTGAATGCACCAAAACGGATTGCCTTTATGACATCGTATTAAATACAACGTCGAAAATGGAACATTCATTTCTCGAAAAGCTTAGCACCAGTTCTATGCGTATTTACATCCGCTCGTACGAAAGCGCCATAACTTTCGGTGTATTAGGTGTGACATATTCTGTTATTATACATTAGGCTCTCAATGGTTGAGTAAAAACTCTGTTACCATTTACCCATACCTTGTAAAATAATGGTATAGACAAATAATTTTTCTATCTGCTAACCATTTACCACTACTTATTTATTTTCTATCTTAGTGGATAAGGATATGGATAAATGATAATCTTTGTTTTTTATTATTGAGGAAGCCAATCTCTGCATGCTTATTTACTTGGAATATTATACATACATCCCTCAATATCTATTACCTTTGTTAAAAGATGAAAGTTTTATATTTCCTTCAAATTTTAGTAAGGCTGTAATCTCTCCTCTTTACAAAGGAATTACATCATGAAGAGTCATGATATGTTGTCATAATAATCGATTCTTCTAATTTTCTTATAGATGTACACTTTATAATAAAATAATATGCCAACAAAATGGTTTGAAAGACATCATAATTGATATGAAATGGAAATGTCCCAATATGTCTTAAGGATAGAAAACTATATAAAGAATGTATTTTCTAGGAAAAGGTCTATCCACAAACAGATTGTTGAACACTACTATTAATCGCAATGCAACAACAAAGTTTTTTATTCTAGGATATTTGGATTCCAAACGAATAAGTGGGAGAAAAAGTAGAACTTGAAATATTTGAGGTCAATGAAAAGGTATAATGAGAACTAAAGATAATAGAAATTCATAGAAAACACTTCTTTATTAAGCGAAATACACCAATTTAAGTCATTTTCCCAGATGAATTGCATTATCAAGGTGGACTAGTACCAAAACATAAATATGGGCCCATCCCCGTGTACCAAGTACTCTAGGGAGACTCCCCATACACCGTGTTCTCTAAGAAGGTGTACTAGCCAACATTAATCCATTCCCTCGTAAGGGGGATAATGAGCACCTTAAATAACTACAATGCATCTACTTATCATTTATGTTTACCAGTGATAAAACGTCGAGTACTATATAGTGCTACTACATCCAATATTTGCAAATAGAAGAGAGCATACATACATATCATGATTGCAACCAAGAAAACCATAGTCATATACTTAAATAAAACCCACGTACCTGAGTTCAGAGAATTATAATCATCTTGGATCATCTAGAACTTTGTCTGTGACCTGATTAAATATAATTGAGCATCATTAATACAAGGTTCATCATTATTAATAGTATTTAAGTTCTGTTCAGGATTTTGGTCAAACCTAGGTCAATGTAATGTTAGGATGGTGTCTAATATTTTTAGTCTGATCGATATGTCATTATTAAGGTCTGGTACGAATTTCACATTTTTCTGATGCCTTATCTATTAGCTATAATTAATATGAGGATTAAACATGTAATTTAGGCATTAATGAGAAAAGGCCTAACATAGATCAATAAAACCCAGATCAGAGTTCACAAGTGGGTTTCCAGTGTTATTAAAGTTCTACTAAAATTTTCTGAGAATTAATATCACCTGGATACTATTTATTTCAACTAATGGACTCTAAATCATCTACATTAATATCATCATCAGTTGTTCTTCAAAAGTCTGATCTAAGGGTCCAGTAGTGTAGAGGATACCTTTTTGAGTCTGGGGGTATTTTTTGGGAATTTATTGGACACTGGAGCTATTTTTAATGCATTTTCTAAGATCTGTACTTAAATTGAGATAATTACCTTTTTGATATTATCTGGGCCGTCGGATCTCCAGGTGGCAGTCCTGATTGGCCCGCAGCTCTTCCTAGTTGGCTTAAGTGAACCATTTGGTTCAGTATTGAGCCGGACGAGTTTGGAATCTGGTCTGTCTGGATCAGCGAGACCCTTCTCACCCGTGATCACCTGCATCACTACTAACTCGGCGGCTCATCTGAAGAACAAGACGCCGCCGTAGGCACCATCAGCAGCGAGCTCTAAATCCATCGATGATCACTCTCTCTCAGACTCATGCCGGCCTATGGCCACCACACTGCATGGATGACTCTGTAGTCTAGACTTTGTAGATGCGATCTTGCAGATTCCGTCCTCGTCGCTTTCCGGAACGCGCCTGGATCGCGGTGGTCTCTGTCCTGCTTTCTGGCGCCGCCGTGGCCTGAGTTCATGGTGAGGAACCTCACAATTATCCAACACCCATCTCAGAAACATAGGTAACTCAACTGTCAGTGATTGGAGTATGCCAACTAGTTGTCGAGGCAGTGCCTAGCGCGGGCTCTCAAGGTCCAACAAAGATCCGCAGCCCACAACCTGACGCTAGAAGAGGTACTCGCAGGTGATCAGAGGTGCAATGGACTGCCCCTGAGGTTCTCATCCCTATTGAAGGAGGCAGGCTCGGGTTCTCCTTTCCTGACGTTATGCGCTCCCCTTCTCTAGGAGATCTAAGAAGCGTCGCTGCACTTGAGATCACCGAAGAGGATGATGTGCACGAGCAGGCTCCCATGGCACACAGAGGTCCCTCTAAGCTTCGTGTTTGCTAGGTTTCAGCCTTACTTCAGCCATCGCAGGTCAGAGATGGTGGCCGATGTTGTGGATATGAGGTGGCAGATGCCTGGGATTTTGAAGAGATGGTGGCAGGGTGAAGAGGGTTAGTCTAGGGTGTCGTCGCACCTTGGATCTATCACGACATTGCTATCGTCTGGGGCGTCGAGGTTGCCTTGGGGTTAGGCAGATCCAAGGATCTCTCTTAATGCTCTAACAAACTCCCTGTTACACCTCATAACCTGGTCTCATAGACACTAGTTGCTCCGCTTGAAACGGAGGTAGGGGACAGAGTCAGAGCCATCTGATCCTAACAGCCTCCCCAAACAGTGAGTGCGATACACTACGGGAATAAGGGGGTAGGCCTGCGTGACATTTGTGCTACTGTATATGAATAAATCTCGAGCTTATTTCTAATTGTTTGGAACCTTAGTTATTAAATCAACCATTGAAACCTAAATAACTCGCATCCATATGATGAAAATTCTATGAGGATTTAAAGGCTAGTTTCCCAAAACGTAATCTAGCATTTAGCTAAGCATGATACTAATATTAAGCATTTGATAGTATAAATAAATTATTCAAATAACCTCGTTGAAAAGTCATATACATCTAGAATGCAAGTCAATCAACCATCAAATCTTGATCGAATAGGTTCAAGTTACATCATTTGATCACATAACGCCTCAAGGTTCATCACTAAATTATTTACTCCAAGTATGGTATCAAATATTGTATTGGATATCGAACTCCTTAATTCAGGGTCATCACATTCACCCCACCTTATAAGGAATTTCATCCTAGAAATTCAACTAATCTCATCCTTAAGAGGTTATTTAGGAGTTCAGCTTCATATACCTCATCATTGCTTAGGTTCTAAGACCACCATAGTTGCATACACTCTAATTTCTTAGCTTTAGGGTCTAGAGATTCTTGGGTGTGTCCACCCTACCTTATAATGTCTTAGCCATAACATGACATTATGATATCTTAGGATTATATCACCCCTAAGGATACAAGTTTTTCTCATGCTTGTGAGGTTCAAGAGGAATTCATCTATATGCCATGGTATTTAGATTATTCAAATCTAACATCATTAATATGTCTTATGATCAACATCTTACAATGATTTCAGCATTAGAGGAGATTTATCTTCATCCTTGATGTTAGGATTTTCTACTTAAGAAGGGCTTACTTAACATGTTTGACCATTAGGGTTTCACCCTATGGTGTGATATTCATACTCAACTTAGAAGCATACATTGAGAAGGATCAAAGTTACGAACTATATTTATGATCGTATATCCTATGATCCAAAAATATCTTTATATGAAGTTTATTAGTTCAACTTTTTATGTCTTGCAAGTATTATGTGAAGGGAAAAAGAGAATATACTAAGTTTATCCCATGATCTCATCATCATATCTTTCATTTTTCATATGAAAGGGAAGATAATATCATAAAGTCAAACTTATCATGATTTCTATCTTGGTGCTACATGTATGATATAGGGGGGAAGAAGAAAAAAAAATATAGAATAGGTCAAGCTTATGCGAGTGACTCCTCATATATATATCATCTGTATAGCTCAAGTGAGGTTTCTATCATCATATATTAAGAAAGAGAAGAAGAAGGGAGAACATGTATTTTGAGTATCTTTTGCACAAAGCATCATACTCTCATAACTAGAGTTCATATATTACCTCACTTGCAACTAATGATGAGATTCACAAAATATGTCACTCCAGCTAGGACCTAACTCAGCAAAAGGATTGACTTTATCATATGGGTCATCTACCCATCCTTTTATTTTACCCAATCTCACATATAGATGTTAATCATGCATAAGGACTCAACTCAACACTCGAGAGTAATCTAGTGTAGGATTTTATTTTTAACACATATCTCATATATTGGAGGCTATGTCCTATGACCTTCTCCCCGTGGGTCTTACTCTCTCTAGAGTTCACCACATATCTCAACCTACCACTAGACATCCTCCTTGTATAATATCTTGAGGCTCATGCACACTCATCTCTATCTTAACTTAGCTTAGGCAGTGCCTAGCGTGGGCTCTCAAGGTCCAACGAAGATCTGCAGCCCACAACCTGACGCTAGAAGAGGTACTCGCAGGTGATCAGTGGTGCGATGGACTGCCTCTGAGGTTCTCATCCCTATTGAAGGAGGCCGGCTCGGGTTCTCCTTTCCTGACGTTATGCGCTCCCCTTCTCTAGGAGATCTAAGAAGCGCCGCTGCACTTGAGATCGCCGAAGAGGATGATGTGCACGAGCAGGCTCCCATGGCACACAGAGGTCCCTCTAAGCTTCGCGTTTGCTAGGTTTCAGCCTTGCTTCAGCCATCGCAGGTCAGAGATGGTGGCCGATGTTGTGGATATGAGGTGGAAGATGCCTGGGATTTTGAAGAGATGGTGGCAGGGTGAAGAGGGTTAGTCTAGGGTGTCATCGGACCTTGGATCTATCACGACATTGCTATCGTCTGGGGCGTCGAGGTTGCCTTGGGGTTAGGCAGATCCAAGGATCTCTCTTAATGCTCTAACAACCTCCCTGTTACACCTCATAACCTGGTCTCATAGACACTAGTTGCTCCGCTTGAAACGGAGGTAGGGGACGGAGTCAGAGCCATCCGATCCTAACAGCCTCCCCAAACAGTGAGTGCGATACACTACGGGAATAAGGGGGTAGGCCTGCGTGACATTTGTGCTACTGTATATGAATAAATCTCGAGCTTATTTCTAATTGTTTGGAACCTTAGTTATTAAATCAACCATTGAAACCTAAATAACTCTCATCCATATGATGAAAATTCTATGAGGATTTAAAGGCTAGTTTCCCAAAACGTAATCTAGCATTTAGCTAAGCATGATACCAATATTAAGCATTTGATAGTATAAATAAATTATTCAAATAACCTCGTTGAAAAGTCATATACATCTAGAATGCAAGTCAATCGACCATCAAATCTTGATCGAATTGGTTCAAGTTACATAATTTGATCACATAACGCCTCAAGGTTCATCACTAAATTATTTACTCCAAGTATGGTATCAAATATTGTATTGGATATCAAACTCCTTAATTCAGGGTCATCACAACCATGTACCAGTGAGGGAGGTATAAAAATTTTCTTCAAACTTCACCTTCTTTTGTTCTTCTTCTATATCATGTGTACATATTCTTGGTCATACAAAATTTTTGAAAATTACAAAATTTTGAAAAATTGAAAAATTTTGCTTATTTTTTTCCCATACATATGTAAAAAAGTCGCTATATTAGTAAAAACCTGATACGAATTCTTGCCAGTTTGTTTTCTATGTGCCCAACGAAATGCAAAGTTTTGTTATGTCTTTCCGGTAATGCAGCCTCAAACAACAATAGACTATGAACTTTCCACGCCAAAAACTGCAAAATAATAATCTCGTAGCAGCTAAGAGACGAGTATGGAGAAGGAAAAAGCTGCCCAAACAGCAACAATTCCTCTTGTTTTCCCTTACCCAACAAAAATCTCAAAAAAATAGAAAGCAGCCTTATGAGAGTGAATAAAAGCATGAGAGTTGTGCCAAATGAAAAGAAAAAAAAATATATATATGTACACACTTTTTTTTCCAAAAGTACCCATCTTTAGGCATGGTAGATCCGGGGTAGTGGTACGTAGGATGTGAAATCACTGCTCTAAAGCCAACTAGTTTGTATTGCAGGGACCACTTGCCCGTTAACGGACCCGTACCTGGATGGACTGATGGGAAACAAGAAAAACCCAAAAAGCCTTGGCCTACCCAACACACAACTTTCTTCCCCCAAAGCTGTTTGGTGTGAAAGCTAACTTCAGAATCATGCACCAAAGTCTCACCGCAACTGTAGAGAATTTTTTTGCTAAAATAATAAGGTAGGAGAAATAAAGTTTGTTGTTTGTGACCAGGTCGTATTCTCAGAAAGACACCTCAATACTCGCTCTAACCCATGGTCTGAAAACTACGTCGGTCAAGAAGAAGCATCACCAAATAAAGTTTAAATATTGATTGAGGACAATCAAAATGCTAAGTTTGGGGGAGTTGATAACACCAAATTTTGTGATGTTTTTGGCCCTTATTTTGTTATCAAAACTGCGCTTTTTAACTATTTTCCTCTCTTTTTATATGTACTTTTGCAATAACAGGCCACACAACGCTCTTAACCCAAATTTATCATCTTTTGCAGAGTTTTCTCCGATTTTTAACCCATTTATTAGCAACAAGGCCCGTCCCGGCCCACAAATGTTTTCTTCATATATCAGCCTTCCCACCTGCCGGTCGATACACTCACTGCCCGACAGGGCAGCACAATACACTGACACGCGACACAAGGATGCCGCGTAAGAAGGAACCAACGAGCGACGCGCCTCTTACCCGACAGGGAGCTGGGCTCACCACGACAACTTAAGCGTGTCGCACGATACAGCCACCCACCGGCAGGCGCCACCCGTCACGATGACCGACAGCCGACATCCGTGTGTCGGGCGATACTGATATCGGCCATCCACCGACCCCGCAATAATGGAGCTGATAAAGAACATGTGGCATCCGGAGCACCATAACTTCTTCCAACCTCTGCCTATAAATAGCAGATACAGGACTCTGATGGGACGGATCGGAACCCTGCGAGAGCTACTAGAGAAGAGAGCTTGAAGCTAGTGTATTGTGCCTCAGGGTGTGCCGGGAGATTCTAGGTGAGCACCTCCCCATCCCGAGAGGGAGGGAATGGTTCACTTAGGGCCGTCCCGGGCATCACTGCAGGCCGATATCGGCCAACGAGGATATCCGATACAAGTGATCGACTCTTCAAACGACACTCTAAGCCCGAAACGATATCGAACCCCGATACACATCGTCTATCACGGCGTGTCGCCCGAGAGGGTACCGCCCGACATGAGCGTATCGGGCTAAGGCGCCTTGCACGATACAATCCGCCCATCGGTAGCGTGTCGCTCAAGAGGGTGTGCCGCCTGACACGGGTGTATCGGGCAAGGCTCCTGCCCGATATCAGGCTGGAGAGTCGGCTGTTGTCTGTCGACCTTCTAAATCAAGAAGGCTACATTTATCCTTATCATTTCAGTCATTTACCCTCTTCTAAATATGCAATGTAATCAAACCTTTATTCATTAATGGAAATAGAAGAGTTTTAATCACCTACTGCTTTATGTTTGGTACCTTTGTTGGATGATTGTTATGGTTAACATCTGAACTCTAGCTTGTATGCTTGGATCGCACTTCGATTAGCTACCAAATCATGTTTTCCCATTGCAACATCCTCGAGAGAGGTGTTGTTGCTCTAGTGTTTGGTCCGATTCTGGAGTACGAGAGTGCCCAGAATCGGAGTTGCTTTAGTTACCTTTCCACTCTAACTTAAGCCCAACAACCTCGAGAGGGGTGTTGATGCTTAGTTAGAGGTACCCGCTTTGTGAGGAGGGGTACATGACGTTTCTTCTGGCGCTTGTTTTACCGTAGTTTTCTCCTTCGTACCTTGCTTTAGCGCTAGTATTATCTCTCTGTTCCTGTTGCATGAAAAATCCCTAAAAACTGATAAATGTTTAAAACCTTAATTTTCCTCGTAGCTCCAGTTGGAGATAGATTTCTTTTGTTTTATCGACCTTATCCTGCTACTCCTTTGTGGAGTTTTATCATCTCTTTACCCTTTCCAGAGTGTAGCGTGTCGATTCGGAGTTCTCAACACTACCACCCTTGTCCCTGTGTTCGACCCCGTATATCTACTTCGACCCCGTACACAAAGTTGTCGGGGCCTAGAAGGTTTCGGGTTATAAATGTAAAAGTCTGACTACTTAAAATCCGCCTCCGATTTTAGGATGCACGATTTAGGCCGGTCAGCGAGCCCGTGGTATTGTATCACAATGGACTCCACCTGGAACACCACAACATAATAGTGTGTCTGAGAGAAGGAATCACACTTTACTGGATATAGTGCGATCAATGATGAGTTTTACTGATCTTCTGATTTCTTTATGGGGTCTTGCTCTTGAAACCACCATGTTTACACTTAACCAAGTACCATCTAAATCAGTTCAAAAGACACCATATGAGATATGGACTGGGAAGCATCCCAATATGTCTTTTATGAGGATTTGGGGGTGTGAGACATAATTTAAGAAAATGTTTCCTGACAAGCTAGGCCCTAGATCTGATAAATGTGATTTTGTTGGATATCCTAAGGAGACCAAGGGATATTAATTATACTACCCAACTAACAACAAAGTGTTTGTTTCCAGGGAAGTTGTGTTCCTAGAAAAGGAATTTATTTCTAGAGGAAACAGTGGGAGGAAAATAGAGCTTGAAGAGGTTCAAGCCCAATAAGAAAACATTGAACCAGTAGATGTACAAGAGGAACATAGAGATTCACAAGGTGTTGTGGAATCTCAGTCTCCTCAAGTAACACAAGGACCTCATAGATCTAGTAGGAAACGCCTTGAACCTGAGAGGTTTGGATACCTTGTGACTCAGGAAGGTGGTGAGTTGATCATAGATGATGATCCAACTACCTATCTAGAGGCTATGGAGGGACCAGATTCTGAGAAATGGCTTGAGGCCATGAAATCCGAGATGGAATCCATGTAGTCCAACAAAGTATGGACTTTGGTGGAACCACCTGAAGGGGGAAAACCCATAGGGTGCAAGTGGGTCTTCAAGAAGAAGACCGACATGGATGGCAATGTGAAAACTTATAAAGGTAGATTGGTTGCAAAGGGTTTCTGACAAGTTCAAGGTGTTGACTATGACGAAACCTTTTCTCTAGTAGTCGTGATTAATTTCATCAAGATTATGCTTGCTATTGCGGCTTACTATGACTATGAGATTTGGCAAATGGATGTTAAAATCACATTCCTTAATGGGAATATAAATGAGGATGTGTACATGACACAACCTAAAGGTTTTATAGATCCAAAGAATGCCAACAAAGTCTATAAGCTACAAAGGTCAATCTATGGATTGAAGCAAGCATCTCAGAGTTGGAATCTTCGATTTGATGAGGAAGTCAAAGTGTTTGGCTTTATTCAAAATGAAGATGAACCTTGTGTGTATAAGAAGGTTAGTGGGAGCACGACCACATTCCTCATATTATATGTGGATGACATACTATTGATGGGGAATGATGTCTCAACCTTACAGAAGGTAAAGAAATGGCTTGGGAATACTTTCTCAATGAAGGACTTAGGAGAAGCATCCTACATTCTAGGAATAAAGATCTATAGAGATAGATCTAAAAGGCTTCTCGAACTAATTCAAAGCACGTACATTGACAAAGTGCTGAAGTGGTTCAGCATGGAGAACTCAAAGAGAGGCAACGTCCCCATGCTACATGGAGTCACCGTCTCTAGATCTCAATGTCCCCAATCTTGTGAAGAGAGGGAGCGTATGAATGGGATCCCATATGCATCAGCCATCGGGTCCATCATGTATGCTATGTTGTGCACACGCCCAGATGTCTTGTATGCCCTCAGCATGATGAGAAGGTACTAGTCAGAACCCGGGGATGCTCACTGGACAGCTGTAAAGAACATCCTCAAATACTTATGAAGGACTAAGGATCAATTCCTTGTATATGGCGGCGAGGAAGAACTGGTTGTAAAGGGTTACACCAATACAAGCTTCCAAACCGAAAAAGATGATTACAGATCCCAATCAGGATTTGTATTTTGCCTAAACAATGGATTTGGGAGCTAGAAGAGTTCCAAGCAAGAAACAGTTGCCGATTCTACTACAGAGGCCGAGTATATTGCTGCTTCACATGCAGCAAAGGAGGCTATGTGGATTAGGAAGTTCATCTATGAACTTGGTGTAGTTCCCAGAAGCTGTGATGTAATTGAGCTTTATTGTGACAATAATGGAGCTATTACTCAAGCTAAGGAGCCCAAATCACATCAGCGGTCCAAGCACATACTGCGGCTCTTCCATCTCATACGAGAGATCGTACAATGAGGAGATGTAAAGATTTGCAAAGTACCAACTGAAGACAACATAGCTGATCCACTGACTAAGGCCCTTTCTCAGCAGAAGCATGATGGCCATGCTAGGTCACACAGACTGAGGTTCCTAGGTGACTGGCTTTAAGTGCAAGTGGGAGTCTGTTGGTATGTATGCCCATAGAGGAAGTCATGTGATGATTGTAATGTGATACTTTGTAAATGATTTGAATAATAATAAAGGCAATTTCTGATCTATATGTTTTAATTGTTTCTAAGATGATAGTGTAACATGATAGATGTCTAAAGAATTGTTTTACTCAATGACGTATGCTTTTAGTTTAAGGACCTAAACGATGAGATCATACGAATGTTAAGAGTATACATTCTTGTTTAGTCCCTAGTCGGTTGTTATTGTGGAAATAACCATAGACATCAATAACACTAAAGACTAGATTGTGTGTTGGTTGATGACAGAATCTCATTAGTCATGATATAGTAATATCAAACCAATCACATAGGTACTTGTTAGAGAGCAAGTGTACCAGACAGACCCACCGTGAGAGTGACACATGGAACCATGATTTGGTAGTCACAGTCAGCTCTCACAATGATGGTGGTGAACGTGATTCTTCAACCTGAAATCACTACACTCAACACATTTCATTGGGTATACTTTGACATCATCAAACGTAGTTCTAAAACATGGGTTGTTATAATAGTGATGATTGGGTGGCTTTGACACATGGGGCTTTTGAGGGGTGAGTGATGGATATGGATTTGTCCCTCCTAAGGGAGTTTAATTTCCATGGCCACTTGATGAGTAGGATTAAGAAAGGCATGCACATGCATGTGTGAATCAATATGTGATATTGATGTCACACACATCTCACCCAGTCTGCTCTGAGATCAAGGAAATGGATGAACATTGAAAGGATGACTGTACCATGCCTTGAGTTCATTCATGACATTAGTGACAAAGGAATTATACATTCACTGTAACACCATTCACGAATTGTAGGATTGAAAGTTGTTCTCCAACTTTATATTTCACTTGGGTAGCACTGATGTGTGACTAGGCACCGCTCTTTACTTGTGAAGTCATACGTGTTATGGACTTTCACTGCTAATGTGAAATGGACCTGTGGGGTCACACACATAGGATTTAACCTGGAAGAGGAGTTTATTCACAAATTATGTTTAGATTGATTACTAAAGGAGTTTAGTAGTTCAATTAAACACTCAGTTGATTGATAGCTCAAAATCATAGTGTTCAAGGTGTTGTACCAATTGATTAGAGTATCAGATTGATTGAAACTACGATTGACTGATTTTTGCACAATCTGCACTTCCAATCGATCAACTCATGAGATGAATCGATCGACTCATGTGACCAATGAAGATCGTTTGGAAAGTCGATTTTCCAAATACAATTTGTTTCATTTGTACAAATTCGATTTGGACAAGGATTAATATTTGATTAATCAGAAACAAATATGAAAGTCAATTTGAGTTGGACCAGGACCACGAACTGATCGGCTCATGTGATGAACCGATTGGCTCAGGGGAACCAAACGACCGGTTCAGGTGTGAACCGATTGGTTGAGGTCGCCAAACGATCATTTCAGGGTTGAAACGATCGGTTCAGCTGGCGCAGTTGGTTGTTTGTGGAAAATCTCGAACCCTTCTTCTCCTGCTTTAATCCTCCATTGCCGGGGATAGAGAACCATGTCCCATTATCCTCCTATATATAGGGGTATTGGGGGCTTCTCAAAACATAACTCAGAACACCAGTTGCTCTGCAAAGTTGTCGTTCTCTCTAGTTGTGGTAACTGAGAGAGCCCGAGAAAGTGCTACCCGATAAGGGAGGCTCAACAAGGGAAAGACAACTGTAGAAAAGCAACTAGTTGCAGGAGAGTGTGTCGGTGACTAGTACACCAACAGGAGGGTGCGAATCCTTCTGATTTCTTGTGGGAGAAGGAGATCAGAGTTCCAGGCAGTCTGTGTGGATGACTGTAGAGGCGGGAGACTTATGCTGCTTAGAGGATAGTTGTCAATTCCGACAGTCCCCGTGAGACCAGGAGCTCCACAGACACCATCCAAGACTAGAGGTGAAGACCGCACAAGTCGCGAGGTAACATCGTCGAGAAAGCCTCAGGACAAGGTACGCCTCTACAAACCATCCTTCCTATTGTATAGACATTGACGCGATTCCTTTATTCTGGGTTTGGGAGAAGAAATTTTTTGTTTCCGCTGCCTTATCTGTCTCCCCTAAAACCCAACAATCTTTGCCTTCAACTCTCTTCTTAGTAGGTAAGGGTAGGCCAGAAATTTTGTCCCTTTTTACGTTGACCCTATAAGGCACACACTGCCTAATTGGTGATAGCCGGTTGGCCAACCCAATGAAGCTGGCAGGTGGGACCCAAGGTTCTCGACCCAGGTGGCATTCTTTAATTGGCCCACAAGTAATTATTTTTAAAAAATTATGATAAATGATATGATGATCATACGGGGACATATACTATTTGGTTTTTGATTAGAAAAATCCATAGAATCTAATAAAAATGAGTTTGAGGCCTAAATCTACTTGTAACTCAAAAGGTATGTAAATATTATACCTTTAATGATTTTAGTTAATATAAAACCCTATGTTTTGAAGATTAAAAGATCTAATGAACTTAATTGATGTTATTAATCAAAGTTTAGCCTTTTGACACAAAAGGGATGAAATGGATATAATTGGATGATATTTTGCTCATTATTTGTTGAATTAGGGTTCCATGATGATAAATGTGAGTTAATGGGCTTAAGATTTAATGGTTCTAATTGTGGAAATCAATCAAGAAGATACCAAAAAGATGATTGAACTTATTTGCAGATAAAGACTCTTAATTTGGATAATTTGAGTAATTAGGGTTTTTATGAGTAGAAAAGTGCTTTTAGGGTTTGTTGACCTAAAAAGAGTAAACTTGAAAACTAAAACTGAGAAACCCTAAGGAATCCCAAATGGGGTTAGAAATCCTAAAATGGAATCCCAAGCTAATAAAATATTTTTGGGTGCGATCGTAACCATTAGGTGTTATGAATACTTCTTTGGATCAAGTAGCTTGATTTATTGTCTGGCTTGGTTGATTGGACTTCTTGATTGGATTAGTTTTCCTTCTTGGTTTAGAGACTTCCAAATCAAGTATGTGGTTATTCTTATGGAAACTCACTCTAGTTTCACAACGATTTCTGAGGTTTTACTGACTGCTTGAAATTAATTATTTGTATGAACTTTAATTCTTACAACTATAGAGTGACTATGGCTATCACCATTAATATGTGCATGACTAGCTCAAATCGTAATCCTCCTCTGTAGCTTTGTGTATATGTGATAAATTGTTGATCTAGGTATTGATCTACCTTAGGGTAGGATCAAAATATTATCATGAGTCGAGGTTTGGTCGACTTTGAGTAGGATCATACAACTATACAACTCTAGGTGTTGGTCTATGTTACAACCCCTATTTTTTGGGTTCTTTTGGTGAGAAATGTAATTTCTCCTATTAAAGATATTTGAACAAATAATGATATAATTTGTTTTGAATAAAAGGATTTCGTTTACAATATCCTTGTTGGTTGTTTTGTGGGCTTTATTGGCTATTGGGCCTAATAACAAGGAAAAGACAAAGGAAACTCCATTATTTAACGAGTACATAAGAAAATGGAGAAAAGAAAGATGTAGAAACCTCTAGAAGGCAAAGGAATGTTATCCAAAGTTGGATTTCGTGCCTCTTGGGTTCCAAGGAGTCTAAAGTTGCAAAGATAATGCAACAAGAAAAGAAAAGATCAATCAAATATTTCCTTATTAAGAAAGAAATTGGAGACAATGATAAAATATGGGAAATAAGTGGAAAGAGGTAAGATTGAGTCATCCTTGATGGATTTTCATATTCGTAAGGTTTCTAATATTAAAAAGAATTCCAATAAGGAAAATAAAAAGAGAGATAAAGAGAAATCCTCAAAAAGAGATATTTAATAAAGAAATAAAAAGGATAATGAGAAATAATGGATATAGATGCATCTAGAAGGATAATGAGTATCCACTAAAAAGGATTTCGAAATATTATAGTTTCTTGGGGTCCAAGGAGCCCTAATGGAGAAAAAGAAAGAGAAAATACCAATAATACAAAAAAGAGGATGTGATACATAATTAATGAATTTTGTGGCATTGTGAAAAAGGAGGTATTTTCTACTAAAAGAAAATATAATGTCATGCCAATGGATTAAAAGTCAAGCATAAAGAGAACAAGAGAGAGAATTTTCAAATTCCTAAATATCTAATGAACATGGTTTTTTAAGTAGATAAGGAGAGAGAAGTTTGCTTCTTAATGAAGGAACTTGGGTTCCTATTGGGAAAAGAACTTATTAACTCATGGATGAACACCATAGAGACTGGATACCCTCCCCTATATAAGGGGTAGACCCTCTGGTTCGAGTTCAAGAAAGATCCCACACACCCCTCTCTCCCTTCTTCTTGTTCCTTGCACGCAAAACCTAACCAAGAGGGTAGTTTCACCCCTGGGGAAATGAGGAGCCATGGACTGGAGTTTGGTGGAAGCATGATGCTCCCACGATACCATAGAGGAACGACACCATCATCCCTATACCCTAGCACTTGCGCGATACCAGCAGGAGAGCCACAAACCGTCTGTGTGCTGTAGAGCTAGAAAGCTTGAACTGACCATCATGGACATGACTCAGTAGCGTCATCGCCTATGTAGGGGCACGACGGAGGTAGGGGAACCACCCCTGGTGGCCAATGAGGTCAGGGGAGGGGCAACACGACCACACCTGGTCCTTGCTGCAACGACAACATTAGGGCGAGTGAGGTAGAAGAAGACGGAGGGTTGTTGGACCGATTTTCCCCTCCGTGGGCTGAAGGACCAGTGACTTACGTGAGGGTAAAAAGGTCTTTTAGTTATGTTTCCAAAATGGGCCGCGTTGAATGGAGAGAGATGATGTGGCGTTCAGTGATTGGTCCAAGTAAATTTATATTGCAAAATTCATATCTTTTTATTGGTAGCTCAGATGGATGCGTATAAAATATGAATCTTGCTCAGAAAAATGTGAGGAATCTAATAAAAATAGATTTAAAAGCTAATTACTCTTTCAATTCGAAAAGTAGTGGAAGTTATCAAATTTAATACATTAATGATTAAGAAACCCTAATTTGAGAAGATAAATGTATTAAGAAGGGTTTTATGGATTATTAAAGTTGATATTAACCTATTAATCATAAAAAGATACATTAAGATTGAAATGGATGAACTTTGCATGTAATTGGTTTAACTTAGAGTTCCATGTACATGAATGAGCTTTAATGGGCCTAGAAACCCTAATGTTAGTTGTTGTAACTCTTAATGGATTTAATTATTCAAATTCATGAATAAAGCTGAGATATGATGGTTCTAAGCTATTTTGAGTGTAAAAATTCCTAATTGTGGATAAATACCCTTAATATGGCAATAGGGTTTTCTAATGGATAAAGGTGGAATTAATGATAAATAGAGTTCATATGTGAATTAGATCATAATGAACTATGCGTTGTTAATCCAGAAGGAACCAAAGATGATAATTAGGCCTAATGATCTTGTCATGAATTAAAAGGATAAACATGGTAGTTTTAATGTAAAAGAGCATAATGGACTTAATTGATGGTTAATTGTGCCTTTAATCCAAAATTAAGGTTATATTTTGTTAAAAGGTAACCTTAATATCTTTTGTGAAGAATAGTTGAGATAATTAGGGTTTGTGAGTAATTGTATAAAATTAGGGTTTAAAAGAGTAAAAATCAAGAGGAACCCTAATTGCAATAGAAACCTTAAAGTGGACTAGAAACCCTAGGAAGCAAGCTAGGTTTAATAGATCTTGATGGCATGATCAATGTCAGGAAATTGTATGCATATTTTAGGATCTCTTTGTGTGCTTTCTTGCCTATTGGAGTTCTTGCATTGAATGGATTAATTCTATCTCAAATTAGCCTGACAGGTATGAGGTTAATTATGGTTAATCACATTAGTTTCCCGAAGAGTTTCCCAAATGATTCATCGCATTGAATGCAACTTATCAGTTTGGATGTTCATACTTGTAAATCATAAAGTCACTATGATTATCACAACAATAATAGAAGTGTGTATTCGCGCACCTACATGCCACCCTGATGGATGATGCCAAAAGGTCAAGCCCAGGAGGGAAGACCCATGGGAACCATGAGTGCTGACCCCAGACACCAAGCTCGGGATTGAGAATGTGGTCTTTATTGAATGACTAATGGGCACTATGAGAGGTGACCCCAGGCACCAAGATCGGGATTGAGAAGGTGGCCTTAAGTCATTGGCATAAGAGAACCCCTAAAGTGGGTATGCCAGGGTTAGGGAAAAGTTGTGGAGAATGTCACACTGAAAGCGTAATTTAGCTTGTTAATTAACTCGATTGTGATATCTAGATTGTTAGCCATAATTGCAAAATTTTGGTTGTCCCCACATACCGACATATTTATTTATGCTGACCGACATTTTGTTTGTTGGCATATTGGGTACAAGATTGTAAAGGACAAACAATAAAGTGGCATATGTAGAATTAAATAAGAATTAAAATACAAAGGAGGATTAGTTAGAATAGACTCCCGATGTGGATAGAAATAGATATCCAAGTTTTGGAAAAACATATGCAAAGTTTTATTTTATACCAGATTTAGTTTAGTTTGGTAGAATTTCATAATTATTACTGATTAATTGTTGAACCTTTGATCCTGTTAATTGGGTTAACAACTCTTATCTTTTGGTCTCCCTTAATTGGGGGTTACTGGAAGGCGGGGTTGTTACATTTGGTACCAGAGCATTGATTCCTCATTTAATCTTTAATAATTATTAAATTTGACAAACTCTGTAGAACCCAAGGGAGTTATTACAGGATTTTCTAAAAGACAGGTGTCTAGAAAAGGATCACATCTGGGGGCTAGAAATATTTTCCTCCGCACCGCTAGTCAGAATACGAGGACTCCTGGATTTGTGTGACTGCCTAGCTAATGTCTCATGATTTGACTCGAAATAAGATACCTTTAGGACTCTCTCATCTTGTTCATCCCTTATCAATTCAAATGCTATTAAGGATTATAAGGATTAGGGTTTTCTTTCTTTCCGCACCCTCTTGAGGTATGAGTAAAGTTGATAAGGTTTAAGGAATCCTCCACCAAATTAATGAAAAGCATGTAAATAAGATGTCATGGACATAAGCTTAATAGTTTAAGCGTAAACTAAAGAATAGCTGCATGCTTAGGTCGTATGACATGAGTTGTCATGCCCTCAGGAGATACTTGAGGCTAGACCTCCTTGTCAGGAGGATGAGTAGAGAGAGTTAGTCTTGGAGGTAGAGACCCCCATTATAAGTAGAGACCTGGCACATCCTTTGAGGATGATGCTAACCCTAACCCTAAGTGGTGATTAGAGAGAGAGATGCCATGATGAGTTAGATGACATGATAAACCAGGTGTGTGGACATGCTTTTGGATACCCATGACGTTATGAGCCATGTGAGGTTGAATGACATTGTACCTTTAGTGACCTAACCCTGGAAAGGGTCGTGCATGTTAGAGTGAAGGATAGCTCCTTCAATGATGAGGTTAGTGAAGAACCTATAGAAACCCTATGGGCTTATGCGAGTAGGGCATAACATGCACCCAGAGTATGTCAGTAGTGCGGGTAGTAGGTTGAAACTCTAGCCAGGAGAGTATGTTGGATGGCTTATGAGATAAGCATGAGGAGCTCTGGATAATCTTCAACGAACATAAGTTTGAACATAGGCTTCACCCATGTAGGGGTATGATGTGAGTTTGATCCTTCATGGGGAGAGGACCTCTAGTAGTAAAGTTCTTTGTAGGGTTAGCTTTAGAGAGTGAGAGAGAAGGACCCAAGAAAGAAGGTTGGAAGCTTACACTCAGAGATATGAGGAACAATGGGGAGTTGAAGATGATGCGACCTAAGTGGATGGTTGTGGTTTCCTCATGCATGATCCCTGGAGGCTGATGATATCTTAGTTGCCTTTAGAGGAACCAAACCCTAGAAAGAGGATGAGGTTGCTAGAACCTATATGCAAATAGGTGCTTACCTTCTGATCTAGGAAGAAGAGTTCCTTAGACCTGAAGAGGTTTAGTAATAGGTTGTGAGGCGTTATACCTAGTTTGTTGTCCTTGAGAAGGACTCCACTCTGAAGTGTTTCTTGAGTAGAAGGATGACATGAAGTGCATGTCATACGTTATACATGTTTGTTTTGTGGTTAAGAGGTTGAGCATGCAGTTGGACACCTAAAAAGTGAACCTAGGGTTACTAGGCCTAAGAAGGGAAGTGGTGTATACCTGATGCTCATGATGAGATTTGAGGTTTTATAGATTTGAGCATGGTACTCCTCATGTTTAGAGGAAAGGGAAACCCCATTAAGTCAAAGGTATGTTTGATGAACCCCTCATAGATGAGTTGGTGACATGGGAAGTTATGTTCTTGGTCCAATGTTGAGGAATGAGAACAAGTATGACCTAGCATGGTTTAGTAGGTGGTCTGCTTGTGCCTTAGTAGCTTGCTTGGGTTAAGCATGATGTAAACCCTAAACATAAGGACGTTTATGACCTTTGTTTCTATCAAGAGATAGTTTCCTCCTATCTTGGGAGAGGGACTCTTTTGTAGGGTGTATACCAGTTTCTGTTGGTTTTGAAGTAACCTAAGGAGGTCTCATAGGATCTTCTGAAGCTAAGTGAAAAGTACATAGTAAGAGAATGAACATGTAGACCCATAGATAACCATCTGTAAGTGCATGTGGGTGTGTTAACATGGAGGTAATCGGTATGGGGCCTGACCAAGGTAAACAAGTCACCATGGCCCCTATGAAAGGATGAATGTCAGCCCAGGAATGCAGGGAGAGATGATGGATACTTGGATAAGGTTCTATGTTGGACATGTACTATGTTAGAATCCTAAGTATATACTAGAGTCAGGTAGGGATAAGACTAATGGAAGTAGGAGTTGCCTAATTCCCTAGTTGCACATGACCGTAGGGTCAGGAGGTAACAACTATCATTGTCTGAGGGACATGGGTTATGAGATTGATCACCTTCATGAACTCATGGGACCCAAAGGGCATATGAGGAGGGCACTCTCTGGATGCATAAGGGAAGAGGGATGACCCCAAAAGTGTCAAAACCCTATAGACCTAGAGGAGATGACCAAGGATTGTGTGGTGACCCAAGTAGGTTCGAGACCAGTTTTCCATGGAAGTAACTTTGACATCAAGATGATTGTGATGTAGAGACATATGTTGCACGTTTCAACTTAGTTTTTAAGGTATATTGGAAATGTGGGATGTACCATCTCTACTCTTGGAACAGGAAGAACTTTGCATTTGGATGGCCGCCAAATTCTTATTTCCTCTTGTTATGAGAGTGAGAGATAGGACAATACGCATGCCATACACCAAGGATAAAGATGATGTGAGTTGACATGTTGCTATGAGGTATGAGGATAGAAATGATAACATACCCTTGTGGAGTGAACAATATGTGGATGGTTTACAAACATTAAGAGAACTAAGGTTGTCATCTTGTAAGGATGTGAAGTGGTTGAGATGCAGCTGCCTAGTTAGCTAGAGGCTAGAAGAGGCTGTTAGGTTAACCCTAAGTTTGAAAAAGTAGATATGTTTGGGCTAACACTCAGATGTGACGAGATCTGTTGAACAAGTTAGTAGTTGTTTGGTTAGCCATCCTAGTCCTTGATGGAATAAAAGGATGGTTGTAGAACCTCAGATGCACTTCTCTAGAAAGGAAGGTGTTGAAACCCCGACTAGAGTGGTTTAGGGTTTCTGAGGAGTCAATCTTGACATATAGGATATCATGATTTTAAGTTCATCATACACCGTGGTACTACTAAGATAGTAAGTTGCAGTAGTACATTGGATGCTTAAGATGAAGTTGCACGTGGCTTGTCACCATGCAAGCCAGGAGGTGAAGGACAAACACCAATAACACAGTGTATCAATATAGAGGATAATGAGTCCCTGAGAGGGAATGGGAGTTCATCACTATGGATGTTGTGGTAAGTCTCCCCTAGACGAAGGAAGGTCAAGATGTAATGTGGGTTATGGTAGATCGCCTTACCTAGATAACATGAGAAAGAAAGAATACTATCAAGGGATGAATCCGGTTGAACTAAATATGAGAGAGAGAGAGATGGTTCAACTACACCATGATGCGAGTTCAAAAGTTCTTTGTAACCTAAAGATTCACTTCCATGAGGTGGGAGTAGACAAACTCGATGCTAGTATAGTTTATCACCCCTAACTAATGGTTAGTATGATCCAGACTAGAGGGTTTGATGAGAGCATGTGTGCTTGTTCAGGGTGATACATGGAGACAATTCTTGTCCTTATGTGATGATAACCACCATTTCCAGTGTCGGGATGTAAAGAAGCTCAGTAAGGGACCTCATGAAGGTTAAGAAAGAACCACAATGTGTGCAGATGAAGTCGCTTTGATCGTACAATGGCTGAGAGAGAGCCCAGGGGTGCCATGAGTCATGAGCTGATGTAAAGCAGACTTCACTGTGGGAGAGTATGTGATGTGAAAATCTGACCCCTCTAAGCTACAACTAAGAAAGCTAAGTCCCCGATATATGGGTCCATTTGAGATGGATTGGTGGAGATGGTTGTGTTTAGATTTACCCCTCAGGATAACATGATGTATAATGTGTTCCATGGGTTCGATCTAGAGCACTATGTGAGGTACCCAAGCCATGTGATGAGCCATGAACCTATTTAGCTTAATGAGAGGCTGAAATGTCTTGAGTCGCCTATGAGGGTACGATATACCAAGGTGACAGAACTTAGATGGAAGAATATGAGATGATGAAGGTTCTTGGGAAGAACCATGGAAAGGGTGAGGCCACATGGGAGCCATGATGGACATAAGAAAGGCTTATCCTGTTTGTTTGTGTGCCTGGTGGAAGTTTGAGAGAAACATTCCTATAAGAGGGGAAGGATGTTACAACCCCAATTTTTTGGGTTCTTTTGGTGAGAAATGTAATTTCTCTTATTAAAGATATTTGAACAAATAATGATATAATTTGTTTTGAATAAAAGGATTTCGTTTACAATAGCCTTCTTGGTTGTTTTGTGGGCTTTATTGGCTATTGTGCCCAATAATAAGGAAAACACAAAGGAAACTCCATTATTAAATGAGTAAATAAGAAAATTGAGAAAAGAAAGATGTAGAAACCTCTAGAAGGCAAAGGAATGTTATCCAAAGTTGGATTTCATGCCTCTTGGGTTCCTTGGGTTCCAAGGAGTCCAAAGTTGCAAAGATAATGCAACAAGAAAAGAAAAGATCTATCAAATATTTCCTTATTAAGAAAGAAATTGGAGACAATGATAAAATATGGGAAATAAGTGGAAAGAGGTAAGATTGAGTCATCCTTGATGGATTTTCGTATCCATAAGGTTTCTAATATGAAAAGGAATTTCAATAAGGAAAATAAAAAGTGAGATAAAGAGAAATCCTCAAAAAGAGATATTTTAATAAATAAATAAAAAGGATAATGAGAAATAATGGATATAGATGCATCTAGAAGGATAATGAGTATCCACTAAAAAGGATTTCGAAATATTAGAGTTTCTTAGGGTCCAAGGAGCCCCATTGGAGAAAAAGAAAGAGAAAATACCAATAATACAAAAAAGAGGATAATGTGATACATAATTAATGAATTTTGTGGCATTGTTAAAAAGGAGGTATTTTCTACTAAAAGAAAATATAATTTTGTGCCAATGGATTAAAAGTCAAGCATAAAAAGAATAAGAGAGATAATTTTCAAATTCCAAAATATCCAATGAACATTTCTTTTTAAAAAGATAATTAGGAGAGAGAAGTTTGCTTCTTAATGAAAGAACTTGGGTTCTTATTGGGAAAAGAACTTATTAACTCATGGATGAACACCTTAGGGCGTGGATACCCTCCCCTATATAAGGGGTAGACCCTCTAGTTCTAGTTCAAGAGAGATCCCACACACCCCTCTCTCCCTTCTTCTTGTTCCTTACACGCAAACCCTAACCAAGTGGGTAGTTCGACCCCTAGGGAAATGAGGAGCCATGGACTGGAGTTCAGTGGAAGCACGATGCTCCCACGATACCAAAGAGGAACACCGCCATCATCCCCGTGTCGTAGTACTTGTGCGATACGAGAAAGAGGGGCACATACTGTCTGCGTGTTGTAGAGCTAGAAAGCTTCAACCGGCCATCATGGCCATGGCTCAGTAGTGTCATCGCCTACGCAGGGGCACAATGGAGGTAGGGGAACCACCCTTGGTGGCCGACGAGGTTCGGGGAGGGGCGGCATGACCACACCTAGTCCTTGCTGCTGCGACAACATTAGGGTGAGAGAGGTAGAAGAAGACAAAGGGTTGTTGGACCGATTTGCTCCTCCACGGTCTGTAGGGCCAGTCACTTACGTGAGGGTAAAAAGGTCTTTTAGTTATGTTTCCAAAATGGGCCGCGTTGCATTGTGAGAGATGATGTGGCATTCAGTGATTGGTCCAAGTAATTTTATATTGCAAAATTCATATCTTTTTATTGGTAGCTCGTATGGATGCGTATAACATATGAATCTTTCTTAGAAAAATGCGAGGAATCCAATAAAAATAGATTTTGAAGCTAATTCCTCTTGAAATTTGAAACGTAGTGGAATTATAAACTTTAATGCATTAATTATTAAGAAACCCTAATTTTAGATGATTAATGTATTAAGAAGGGTTTTATGGATGATTAAAGTTGATATTAACCTGTTAATGATAAAAAGATACATTAAGATAGAAAAGGATGAACTTTGCATGTAATTGGTTTAATTTAGAGTTCCACGTGCATGAATGAGCTCTAATGGGCCTTGAAACACTAATGTTAGTCGTTGTAACTCTTAATGGCTTTAATTATTCACATTCATGAATAAAGATGAGATATGATGGTTCTAAGCAATTTTGAGTATAAAAGTTCCTAATTGTGGATAAATTCCCTTAATACGGTAATTAGGGTTTTCTAATGGATAAAGGTGGAATTAATGATAAATAGAGTTCATATGTGAATTAAATGATAATGAACTATGGGTTGTTAATCCGAAAGGAACCAAAGATTATAATTAAGCCTAATGATCTTGTCATGAATTAAAAGGACAAAAATGTAGTTTTAATGTAAAAGAGCATAATGGACTTAATTGATGGCTAATTGTACCTTTAATATGAAATTAAGGTTATATGTCGTTAAAAGGTAACCTTAATATGTTTCATGAAGAATAGATGAGATAATTATGGTTTGTTAGTAAGTGTATAAAATTAGGGTTTAAAAGAGTAAAAATGAAGAGGAACCCTAATTGCAATAGAAATCCTAAAAGTGGACTAGAAACCCTAGGAAGCGAGCTGGGTTTAATAGATCTTGATGGCATGATCAATGATAGGAAATTGTATGCATATTTCAGGATCTCTTTGTGTGCTTGCTTCCCTATTGGATTTCTTGCATTGATTGGATTAATTTTGTCTCAAATCAGCCTGACAGGTATGTGGTTAATTATGGTTAATCACATTAGTTTCCCAAAGAGTTTCCCAGATGATTCATCGCATTGAATGAAACTTATCAGTTTGGATGTTCATACTTGCAAATCCTAAAGTCACTATGATTATCACAACAATAATAGAAGTGTGTATTCTCACACCTACATGCCACCCTGATGGATGATGCCAAAAGGTCAAGCCCTTGAGGGAAGACCCATGGGCACCATGAGTAGTGACCCCAAACACCAAGCTCGGGATTGAGAAGGTGGTCTTTATTGAATGACTAATGGGCACTATGAGAGGTGACCCCAGGCACCAAGCTCGGGATTGAGAAGATGGCCTTAAGTCATTGGCATAAGAGAAACCCTATGGTGGGTATGCCAGGGTTAGGGCAAAAGAGGTGGAGAATGTCACACTGAAAGCATAATTTGGCTTGTTAATTAACTCGATTGTGATATCAAGATTGTTAGCCGTAATTGCAAAATTTTGGTTGTCCCCACATACTGATATATTCATTTATGCTGACCGGAGTTTTGTTTGCCGACATTTTAGGTAAAAGATTGAAAAGAAAAAATAGTAAAGTGGCATATGTGGAATTAAATAAGAATTAAAGTACAAAGGAGGATTAGTTAGAATAGACTCCAGATGTGGATAGAAGTAGATATCCAAGTTTTTGAAAAAGGTATGCATAGTTTTATTTTATACTAGATTTTAGTTTTATTTGGTAGAATTTCATAATTATTACTAATTAATTGTTGATCCTTTGATCTTGTTAATTGGGATAACGACTCTGACCTTTTGGTCTCCCTTAATTGGGGGTTACCGGGAGGCGGGGTCGTTATAGTCTACCTTTTGGGTAGGACCAAAGAGGGATAATGTGGATCCACCATATGGGAGAGGTAATATCCATGTCCACTACATGGACAACACAGAGGCTTGGATAGATCAAGACTGAGTAGTTATGATTAAGACCTTAAGTTTGATATGTTAAACAATAATTTTGTTGCAATACATTGTTACAAGTAGATGCAAAATTTGGTCTCCCCCACATACCAATATAATTTTTTATACTGAACCATGTTTTGTTTGTCATATTTTTAGGGAAATATGCAGTTACATTTATGGAAAGTGAATGTTAAATAAAGGGTGACATTGAAAAGAACAAGGCTAAATAATGTTTGAAGGATTATAGTTAGCTAGTTCTTTCCTTGGGTAAAGTTATGAAATCCTATTTTTGAAAGGTATGTGAAAAGATTTTTTATCCTACTTTAAGCTTAGTTGTGGTAGAATTTATTAATTATTTTTTCTTATTTATAAAATTGTGTGATCCTGTTTGAGATAACAACTCTAGCTTCTTGGCCTTCTTTAATTGGGGGTTTCTAAAGGGTGGGGTCATTACATTCGGTATCAGAGCTTGGTTTTCCATATAATCTCTAATAATTATTAAATTTTACAAATTCTTTAGAGCCCAAGTGAGTTATTAGAGAATTTTCTAAAGATGGAGGTGTCTAGAAAAGGATCGAGATCCAGGGGATGGCAAGATTTTCTTGTACCCCGCTAGTCAGTTTATGAGGACTCCCAAAATATGTGTGACTTCTTAGCCAAAGTTTGAGGATTTGAATCAAAATAAGATACCTCTAGGTCTTCTCATCTACATTCATCCCTTCTTTACCCCTTTTCACTAGAGAAACTTTAAGTGCTTAGGGTTTTCTCTCTCTTCACCTCTTCTTGAGTTTTGGGGTTAAGAATGTTAAGGATTAATGAATCCTCCACCAAACAATAAAAATCATGTAATAAAGATGTAATGCACATAAGTTTTAATGATATAAACCTTAAAATGGGTTGAATTACATGCTTATGTGTAGAAACATGGCCCATATCAAGATAGTCGTCATCCTTGTTGACACCCCTTAGGAGAACGTTGCGGTTAGTCTCTCTCGCTAGAAGAAAAGGTCTCTAGAGAAAAGATAGAAGGCGATGGAGGAAGAAGAATCCAAGAAAAGGAAGAGACTTGAGGAATCCTTTGAGGATGATGCAGACCCAAAACCTGCTCCCTTTGACAACCTAATAAAAGAGAATGACCAAAAGAGGGGGCTGATGGTGGAAGACAAGCCCAAGGTCGACCCTACAACTACTTTTGGACCAGCTGTAGTAGTCCATACTCCTGATGCCTTCTAGATGGCACAAAAAAAGAAGCAGACTGAGGCCACTAGTGCCTTAATCCTCAAGGACATAGCCAAAGGTGAAGATTATGAGCCACTAACAATTTCTCCACGACTTGGAGCCACCTATTTAGACTTCGTGAAGATGAACATTAAGAAGTTCTTGGGAGAAGACAAGATCTTGGTGGTCGACAAAGTCGATTCCTAGCTTCTAGAAGTGGAAAATGGTTTCCATATGCTGGAAGTACAACCAACCAAAAAGGCTCCATTTGTTGCTCACCTCCTGGAAGGAGCAGCTAAGATCTGATGGGAAAACAACATCAAGGGTCGAGACCTGATGGGTTGGACCGACTTCAGAATCATCTTCTCATCCAGATTTATTCCTATCTCAGCCAAGAAAGAAATAAAAAGGGAGTTCACCAACCCGATCCAAGGTAAACTATCTATCATAGACTCTGGTCGCAAGTTCTTCCTCCTAGAGTGGTTTCGATACATGATGATAGAGGAAAGACAGGTGGACCATTTTGTGGAATGTCTACACACTTCCATTAAGCCTCATGTGATGGTGAGCAAACCAATGAACTTCACTGACACCTACAACACCGCCCTAGACATGGAGAAGAAAGTGATGGCTTCTTAAAACCCATCCAAGGGATACTTGGGTTTCACTGAAGGAACATTTTTCCCAAGGAATGATCACAAGAAGGGACATGGATGCAAGCATACCAAGGGAAAACATGGAGGCAAAGGAAAACCCTACAACAAGAACAACAGTCCTAGGTGTCACACCTATGGAAGATGGAATTCAGGCGAGTGTCATTAGAAGAAGAAGGTGTGTTTTCAATGCTAGAAAGAGGGACACTTCCATGACAACTTCCATGTGCCTGACCCAAGAGGTTCAGGCCCAATAGCATCCCATCCTGTAGCCACAGCCCCACCTATTGGAGAGCTAAGACAATCTCGATTTTTCACCATCGACAATGAAGAGTCTCAAGCTAATGTTAATCATTTGATAGAGGATAATAAACCTTAGAGTTTTCTTTCCTATTTTAAACTAAGCATGGAGTAGTCTAACATGTTATGAAAAACAATGTAGGCATGCTTGAGATCATGGACATAATGCAAAATCTCATTTTGACCCTAGTTCTACTAGTACTTTGATTTTAAGAAATATTGAAACTATGATTTGTTTGGACATCAAGGATATAGGATATGTTTTGGATGTCACAACCCTGAGTGGACAAAAATTTACATCTCCTTTGAAAACCCTAGTGTTACCTGTTAAGTACATGGATAATGATTTCCCTACAAATTTTATCTTCCTTGACATGAATGACTTTGATTTGATCATTGGTATTGATTGGATCTATGCATATAAGGCAAATATCAACCGTAGGGAAAAGAATATAAGAATAGAGAGACCATGTCATCCAACATTCACCATTAGAGGTAGGAAAGATGATACCACCAGTCTGTATGTGTCAGCCTTGAAGGTTGAGTGGATGATAACCAAGGGTTGTCAAGCTTTCCTAGCAATAGTTACCAAGTCGGAGCCTAAGGTGCAACCCCTACAGGAAATATAGGTAGTCATGGACTACACAGATGTGTTCCCAAATGATTTTCATGGGATTCCTCCTGAGAGAGAGGTAGAATTTTCAATAGAGATAGCCCCCATGACAAACCCTATTTCTAGGGCACCTTATAGGATGGCCCCCGCTAAATTGCTTGAGTTGAAAAAGCAACTGCTAGAATTTCTAGACAAATGTTTTATCCGACCTAACACATCTCTATGGGGAGCACTAGTCCTCTTTGTGAAGAAGAAGGATAGATCACTCAGAATGTGCATAGACTACTAAATGATCAACAAGGCTACTATTAAGAACAAGTATTATTTACCCCGTCTTGATGACATGTTGACCAACTTAGGCCTGCTGGAATGTTTTCAAAGATTGACCTAAGGTCCGAGTACCACCAGTTGTGAGTCAAGAGTGAGGACATCCCGAAAACCTCTTTTTGAACCCATTATGGCCACTATGAGTTTGTGGTTATGCTTTTTGGGTTGTTTAATGTCCCAAGTGTTTTTATGAAACTGATGAATATTGTGTTCCAACTTTTGTTCGACTCATTTGTCATAGTATTCATAGATGCCATCTTTGTTTACTCTGATGTACGACAACAACATCAGGACTACCTGGGTAGAGTCCTTGATATTCTAAGGAAGAAAAATTTCTATGTGAAATCTTCAAAGTGTGAGTTTTGGATAGACCGTGTCATGTTCCTTGGACACATCTTATCTGGAGGGACCATCTCATTGGATCCTACTAAAGTGTTAGTTGTGTGAGATTGGCCAGCATAAAAAAACCCTTTTGAGATTCACAACTTCCTAGGATTAGCTAGAAATTATCACACTTCATAAAAGATTTCTCAAAGACTGCTTTTCCACTCACCAAACTTACCTAGAAGGGCGAGAAGTTTGTGGACTTGTGTGAAGCTCACTTCCAGGAGCTAAAAGAAAAGTCGACCACAACTCCAGTGTTGACTCTACCGTCAGTCAATGATGGTTTTATGATCTTCACTGATGCATCGAAGATGGGGCTTGGATGTGTTCTAGATAAAAACAAGCATGTTGTTGATTATGCCTCCATACAACTCAAGCCCAATGAAGTGAACTGCCCGACACACAATTTAGAGTTGTCTACAATTTTACATGCCCTGAAGATTTAGTGACACTATCTACATGAAGCTACTTTTGAAAGACCTAAACTTGAGACTGAGATGATGCATGGAGTATATGAAAGACTATGATTTCACCATCGCCTATCACCATGGGAAAGCAAATGTTGTAGCAGATGCTCTTAGCCAGAAACAACTCAGGTGTATAGCTATCTTGTCCAACCAATGGAGAAAATTGGAAGAGTTTTCTAGGTGAACTCCACAACTGTTAGAAGACCGGATGTGCGTGGCTAACATCTAGATAAAACCAATCCTATTGACCGAGTTGGTAGCTACCCATTTAGCCAACCTAGAGCTTTATAAGATGAAAGGATTGTTAGAGAAACTCAGACCCATCTCTCATTGGGAGTAGATGGTGGAATCCGCTATAAGAGTCTATATTTGGGTTCCTAAAGGTTCACCCTTGAAGAATCATATCTTGCAAGAAGCCCATGGTTCTTAGTACACGGTACACTCTGGCACTACCAAGATTTTTAAGGACTTGCAATGATACTTTTAGTGGCCTAGAATGAAGAGAGAGATATAGGAATATGTGGCCAATTGTCTCACATCCCATATGGTGAAGGATGAATACTAGTGACCCGGTGTCTTGCTATGATCGATTGAAATTCTTGAGTGGAAATGGGAACAAATTACCATGGACGTTGTGGTGGGTCTCCTTAAGAGCAAGAGAGTTCATGATGCAATATGGGTTGTGGTAGATCTCCTTACAAAGTCGGTGCATTTCCTTGCCTTAAAGACCACTGCCAAAGTGATAGATCTAGTTGAACTTTATATCAGAGAAATAGTACGACTGCATGGTGTTCCGAGCTTTATTATTTCAGATCATGACCCAAAGTTCACCTAAAAGTTACGAAAGCAAGTGTATGAATAACTTGGTACTAGATTGAAGTTTAGCACAACTTATCCCCCCAGACTGATGGACAATATGAAAGGATGATCCAGACTTTAGAGGATTTGTTGAGAGCATGTGTGCTAAATTGGGGTGGATCATGGGAGCAGTACCTTCCCTTAGTTGAGTTTTCTTACAATAACAACTGCCAGGCCAGAAGCAAGATGCCTCTGTATGAATCTCTTTATGGGAGGATGTGTCGGTCATTACTTCACTAAGATGATATGAGTGAGAGGACCTTCCTGACTTCAGAGGAACTACTATAACATCCCTAACCTAGGTTATGTTATAAACCTAGAAGTTTTGCTTTAGTAAGTTATTTATAAACTTGTTTTAATATTCTGCAAAGTAATTAAGACTCAAGGAGAGTTTAATTTTCAAGTTTGAGCTTATTTGCAAACTGTTTGTGCATTATATGATAATTTGGGTGTAAATTGCAATTTACCCAAGATGAGGGGTTATATTGAAATATGTCACATTTTGAATGTTCCTCAAGTTCTTTAGTATCATAAGAGAGAGAATTATGCTAAGGGGTGGCTTGTGGAATGCCTAAATTCCAAGTTGGAGCTTGTTTGAATAATGCTTGTGCCTTGTGTACCAATTTTGGTGCAAATTGCAATTTACCCAAAATTTAGGGTTGATATGCAAATTACCACCTCTAGAGTGTGACTACTCTCTCTTAGAATCATATAGAGGAGAGAGAAAGAAAGAGGCACCATGTTTGAATCATATTAGAGTGATGGTATTCTTGGTGATGAAAAGACCAAGGAGAGTTGTATAGTTGAAACCATAAAATGAGTTGTATTGAGTTGTAGAGCTTATATGGGAGTGCCTATTGGCCAAGAAGACATAGAGGAGGTCCATATCGTTTTTTCAACCCTTAGAAAAGTCCATGATGAGTTAAGAACCTCAAGAAGGTGATGGTTATCGATTTACAACTTTCCTTGGAAAAGTTGTATTGGTTTGTGAATTAAGTGATGTTGGGTTGAAATATCTTGTTCAAAAAGATAACTAATGGACGAAATATTATACCTAGATTAACCCCAAGAGTTTTTTATTTCAATATAAATATTTGTGCATAAATGGACACATGTCAAACCATGCATGGACATGTGTCACCTAGTAGTATAAGGTGATGACACCTCTTATACACTCTCTCTCATGAGCCTCAATTATATATACCACTCCTTTCACCTACTAGTGAAAATTTTCGAATCCTGCAACTCTCTTTCTCTTATATATCGTGCATAGTAGTTGAGGAGCAAGGAGGAGCTCAAGCCTTAAGCTTAAGGTGAAGACATGGTCATCTTCAACCTTGGTTGAAGAAAAAATCTTGGGTTGTGATTCTTCCTTTCTTTTCTTCGTCACCAAGTTCTTATCTATGGTGATTCTTTGCATATAGAGGTGTTGTGAACAAGTCTTGGATCTTTGATAATTTCATCTTGAATCTTGGGAATGTGAAGCTTTGGATCTTGGAGCTTTGAAATTGTTCTTGAGGTGGGTTATATAACTTGAACCCAATCATGTTATTATTCACCTTCAATCTTGCTATACTTGTTGATCTACTTTCAATTTCAATTTTTCTTGAATGATTGATGATTATATGAGTTCTAATAGTTTCATAGGACTATTGTCCATGAACTAGAATTGTCAGGTACGAAAGTCTAGATCTTGATTATGATGACATAATCATGGCACAAATAGATATTAGGTTGAAGCACCTCTAACCAGATATGGTAAAGAAACCGAATATGGTGATATGAAATCCGTTATACCTTGGAACCCCACACCCCTATCATTTTGTACATTTGGATTGGTTGAAAAAGGACTAACCAATTGTCTAGGGTGTCACTCAACACATGGTAGGTTGATACTTTGAAGGTTTGAAAAGTTATGAGCATAAGGGTCTAACCCTATATGCAAAACCCTACACTTGAGTAACCCGATATAAGTGACACACACACACCTCTTGGACACTATGGTGAGAAGCACACACCTCTTAGACAATATGGTGATAAGAAGATACCTCTTGGACGATATGGTGATAAACACATACCTCTTGGACGATATGGTGGTAAGCACACACCTCTGGAATGATATGGTAGTAAGCATACACCTCTAGCCCAATATGGTGGAAGTACCTCAAAACCAATATGGAGGCAAGCACCTCAAATCTGAGATACTTGATTGAGTAACACATGAAGTGTGTTATGTCAAATGATACATTAAGATGTAAAGAGTTTAATGTAGTTTGATAAGTGTAGGCCAATGTACCTTGAGAAAAGGGTTGAGACAAATTAATAAAGTATGATGTAATCAATATCCTAGTGAGGATGAGAGAGAAACTCATACTTTGTGTGATAATCATTTAATGATAAATGATGAGAATAAACAAGTATGATTGAATACTTATGAATACTTATGATATCATTGTATGCTCCTAATATATGTGGAGCTATGAATTAGGATTTTGATTCTTGATAATATGAACTTCAAACCTTAATCAGCTAAAAAGGGAAACCCTAACCCTAATAATGGGAAGGTTGTATTTCTCTTGTATTGCATGGTGATGATATGTACTTGATATTGTTTTTATCATGAAATACTAACCATGCAAGTATCATGAGATGATGAGCATAGCTAGGTATGAGCTATGATGTTTCATATGATACAGATTAAACGGGCCTTGTGAGCCATGTGAAATACTTGTGCAACAAGTATAATGGATACCTGGGTCTGAGGACCTAGAGGTAATTGTTACCTAATAAGAGGTGGCAATGTTCTATGATGAACTAAGGCTTTGAATAAACATATCTAGAAATCATAATGATGATAATGTTAAGGGATGAGAATTCCCAGTAATGTGATAAGGGTCTGAGATCTCGAGTGCTATGTATTCAATGTGTTCCAAAGATTATGAAAGTACTTGATAAATGTATTACACCTTTCTTTGTAACATCTGTTATAATTCATTCTTGTAACTTGGTTGATGTTAAAAGATACTGTAATGCACCTAATTAATCAAGTATAACCTTATCATGTAGTTTCCCTGGACATATATCCATTTAAGTGTCACAATTTGCTAAATGATGGAATGAGTTAAACTCGGAGAGCATATTTTGGAATATGTGGGGTAATGGGTGAAAATATCCTTACGTCCAAATGGGAATTGCTGTGTGGTCTCCCTCATCATCATAAGAGTATGAATATATGGCATGAATCATTATTAATATACCGGGGTTTCTATGTGATCTCCCTAAAGAGAGTGCATGCTACAATTGTAACTCTACAACTAAGATGCCTCCTTATAAAGTGAATAGATGATTTATTGCTCTATCATAGATAGCTGCATTGCTTTAAAAGATGATATTGCTCTGTTCTACTTATAAATAATGATTAATCTTGATTATTAATATAAAAGATCCTCTTCTCAGTTTTATACTATTTACATGTGATAATAATGTTGTTGGAAGAGAGTTATATCTCTCGTTGGGACTTTTCACTCACCCCGTTGGTCCCAACATTTGTAGGTGGATGCAGACAAGGAGGTAGAGACCTTACTGTAGAGGGAGGACACCAACATGGACAACAGTAAAAGCTCATGTTGAGTGTGTTGTCTATCATGTCTTGTAGATAGAAGTCCAATGTGTCGTCTCTATACTCTCATTTTCTTGGGAGTTAGTATGTAATGGTTTTATAAATGATCTAAGATTTTGGCTTGTATGCTTCAAGGTTTTATGTTGCTTATGTATATGTTTGGGCAAAGCAACTGGTATATGATATCCTCAAGATGACATGGTACAACGTATGTATATTGTGAACCATGATGTATACATTTCTTTTGGTTCTTTCTTTAAGAGTTTCCTAGAAATGGATCTCTTTGCAAAATGGTTTTAATTTTTAGTGATTTTTTTAATCCACTACTAATGGTTATTCCGCATAATTACTGTGCGATTTGGCTATCAGTTTGATAGCGGTCATCACAAGTTTTGGTATCAGAGCCTAAGGTTCACTGAGTCTACAGAGACATAAGATTAAGGTTGTTGAGTCTAGTCTAGTGTCCTCCAGTTTATCTCATAGCAACTTTTGCTCATATAGAAGAAGAAGTAAAGTTGAAAGATGGCTAGAGTACATGAAGAACATCCTGCTAAGAGCAGTGTTACTAGATAAGGATGAGGTGTAAGGGAAAAGGCTAGAGACAAATAAGTGATTGAGAATCCCCATATTGATCAAGCCATGCTAGAAAACCCAACCTTTCATGCTCTTTTCGAGGAGTTCATGACGACAATAACACATATGGAAGACCGGATGCCAGCACCAGCACCTAGGGCACCAGTTCTCAATGAGGGACATGGGTATGGTAAGACCTTTGAGCGGTTACACTAGGTAGGAGCCACTTAATATATCTGTACTACTGACCTAGCAGACACAGATTTATGGCTCACTGAGCTGGAAAAATCCTTTGGAAACCTTAACATCCCAAAAACTGATAAAGTTAGGCATGTTGTGTACCTTTTAAAAGGAAGTGCTGGCCATTGGTGGGCCATTGAATATGGGAAAAGACCGGGTGTTGAGGTCAGATGGGAGGAGTTCCATTGTGAGTTTGTTAGTAGATACTTTCCCAAGACTTATCTGGATGAGAAAATCTCATACTTTGGGTATATTAAGCAAGGACCAATGAAGATTAGTGAGTATGAATCTAAGTTCATGGAGCTTCTACACTTTATTCCACACATGGCTACTACTGAGGAGGACATGATTCAACATTTTGAGAAGGGTCTGAATGCTAAGTTATCCACAGATATAGCTACTCTAGAGAATAGAGAGAGGTTTGCCACCATTGTGGAATCAATTAGGAGGATAGAGAGGTCTGTGACTGAGAAACATGAGACAAATAGTAGGAAAGGACCTACCTAGTTTCAGGGATAGAGGTCTGGAAGTTTTAAGAAACTAAGATTTCCCACACCAGTAGAACCACAGAGGTTCAGCGCTCAGATGCAGTGGACATCAAGCAAGGGTAGAGGCCGTAATTTACTGCCATGTGAAGCCCATAGTACGACATCAATGTCAGTAATATGACCATCTAGGACACAATGGGAGAACAAAACCTGCTTCAAGTGTAGGTAGACAAGACATATGATAAGGGATTGTCCAATTAGAGACACAGAGGTATCCCAACCACAAAGGCAGAGTCAATAAGGATCTCAGAGGCAATAGTTTAGTAGTGTCACACGAGGACATGAACATGTGTCCCAAGTAGGTTCATCTCGTCCAAACAACAGAGCATGGAGTCGGCAAAGGCAACAGTGATATTCTATGCAATGAATTAGTTAGAGGTAGTAGTCAATCCACGAGTCATGACAGGTCAGATGGAATTGTTTCATTCTGATATGTCTTTATCATGTTTCATATCTATTTTGATTGATCTGGGTGCAACACATTCCTTTATCACTCGAGAAGTGGTTCATGACTGCAATATGACAGTTAGTCATCGAATAGATAATCTATTATTAGAAACTCCGTTAGTCAGATCTGTAGTGTTGTGGGAGGTATGTTCTCCCTGTGTTCTTTCTTTTTCAGAACACAACATTTAGGTGGATCTTATACCACTTGAGATGTACGGGTTTGATGTAATTCTTGGGATGGATACCCTAAAAAAGTATATGGTTGTCTTAGATTGTGGTTCCAAGCAAGCTATGTTTGTAGACAGTGATGAGACATGGGTCTTTTAGGGGGATAAAAAAATTCTTCCAACATGTCTAGTTTTAGTAATGGTAGCTGAGAGACTAATGCAACAAGGATGTGAAGCATTCTTGGCACATGTGGTAGATACCAAAGTAGAAAGTCCTAGTCTTCCTGAAGTTCCTATTGTCAGGGAATTCAAGGATGTGTTTTCTAAAGAATTTCTAGATATTCCTCCACCTCAAGAGATTGAATTTGAGATTAATCTAATCCCAGGTACGCAACCCATAGCCCAAACATCTTATAGGATGGAACTAGCTGAGATGGAAGAACTCAAGAAAAAGTTATAGGAGTTGCTTGAGAAAGGTTTCATTCGACCGAGTACTTTGCCATAGGGTGTTCCAGTTCTTTTTGTTAAAAAGAAGGATGGGTCTATGAGATTATGCATAGACTATAGACATCTTAACAAGGTGACTATAAAGAATAAATATCCTATGCCAAGTATATATGATCTATATGACCAGTTGCATGGTGAAACAATGTTCTCTAAGATAGATCTAAGGTCAGGATATCATCAGTTACATATCAATGAGAGTGACATACCTAAGTCAGCCTTTAGGAAAAGGTATGGTCATTATGAGTTTGTAGTTATGTCGTTTGGATAACTAATGCACTAGTTGCATTCATGGAGCTAATGAATAGAATCTTCCAGCCATTCCTTTATCAGTTCATAGTGGTCTTCATAGATGACATCCTAATATATAGTACAGATGGTCAACAACATGAACAACACCTTCATCCATCCTTGACTTTGTTGAGACAACACAAGCTATATGCTAAGTTAAGCAAGTGTGAATTCTGGTTGTCAGAAGTGTCTATCCTAGGACACATCATATCTGCTTCAAGAATTTGTGTTGATCTACAGAAAGTGGAGTCAGTTTTAGAGTGGGAACAACCCAAGACACCAACTGAGACTCATAGTTTCTTAGGTCTATTAGGTTACTATAGAAGGTTTATTAAATACTTCAATTATGTAGCATTGCCCCTAACTAGGTTGACCAGGAAGGAGGTTCCTTTTGTCTGGAATGACAATTTTCAGTTTTCTTTCTAGTTGTTGAATGAAAGGTTGACTAGTGCACCTGTGTTGGTTTTACCTGAGTAGGGAAAGAGATACATTGTTTTCTATGATGCCTCTAAGAATGGTCTAGGATGTGTGCTAATGCAGAGTGATCATGTAGTTTATTTTCCTTCCCGATAGCTTAACAAACACGAGGAGAATTATCTGACACATGATCTGGAGTTTGCTATAGTGGTCCACACATTGAAGATTTGGAGGCATTATCTTTATGGAGAAACGTGTCAGATTTTCACATACCATAAAAATTTAAAGTACAAATTCTTACAACACGAGTTGAATATGAGACAATGCCACTGGATGGATTTAATCAAGGACTATAATTGTATAATTGATTATCATCCAGGAAAATCTAATGTAGTGGCAGATGCACTAAGTAGAAAATCATCATCTCCACCTATAGATAAAGCACAATTTAATTCTTTAGTGTGCATTAAATGGGACATGTTTGTCTCTTTGAGACAAATAAATGTATAGTTAAAAGTATATTTATTAGCGAGATTGCTGGAGAAGATGCATGTGGAACCTACTCTAAGACAATAGATTAAAGAGGCACCACAACTTGATACTGTGATTCAGCAGATCATGTTAGAGTATGTGTAACGACCGATTCGTGAAAACAAGATTAACTAATGCGGAAGTGTTCATCAAGCAGCGGATTAGCGAAAATCACTAAAAATTAAAACTTTTTGCAAAGAGATCCACACATAGGAAATCTTTTTCTTCAAGAGCCAAAGTATAACACGTTCACATTCTGGGTCAAATGTACATATCATGCATCATCTCTTTCTGAGAATTACAAGCATCAATTGTCCTGTCAAGCTAAACACAGGCAATATAAAAATTTCGAGGCACTGAGCCAAAATCTCAAAATCACTAACTACTACTACTCCGAGGACCTGAGAGTACAGAGATGACACATAGGACTCTATATACATCTGAACATGATATAACAGTCAATGTCTCCACCTAAGACTTCAATGCTGTCCCTGCTGCTGCTGCTGTCCTTCACCTACTGAAGGGTTCATGTCTCTTCGTCCACATCCACCTAAAAATGTGGTTCCCACGGGGGTGAGACAATTATAAAAATTGCCCCAGTGAGAGTTATAACTCTCCGCCAGTAACATTGTTATTGCAACTTAAGAAGATAAATATGAATGGAAGAATCATATTTGTATAGAAACAGATATTTTAATGTCTAACAGATTAGAACATGATCCTATATCAGAAGCATTGCAACTATAACTTGATAGAATCAACATGTCATTTATCCTTTAAGGAATATAAAGAACATGTATAACATCTATTCAAACTACAGAATCATTACCACTGCTTTAACTCTCTTCAGGATTAGATCATATATCTAAAGCCTGGTATTATCATTGTGGAGTCATGGCCTGTAGCCATATTCTTTTCATAAAGTGTTGGGATCTTAATCTCTCAATTCACCACTGGAAATTCTCATCCTTTCACAATTTCAATACCCTAACCATGTGATTCTGGGTGTTTAAACCCTTAGCTCATCACCTGAGCATTGTTACCACTTCCTTAGGTAACTAACACCTTTAGGTCATTTGACCAAGGTAAGTATGATACTTGATGCCTATTAACTCTCTTGCTACCTCTTATCAGACAACACGATATATTATGGCACACAAGGCCCAACAAACAAATTCAAATTAATAACATATCATAGCTCATACCTGGCTATGCCCATCATCTCATGATACCTGCATGGTTAGCACATATGATAGAAGCACATCAATTATCTATCAACATCATGCAAAAACAATGTATTAATAATTCAAGGGTATTACCCTTAATCCTTTACCAGGATTAGGATTTCCATCACACATCTCATGTATCATTCATCCAATCATATTGGACTTATATCACAACAAGGTATACCAGTATTTGGGGTGTTGGATATGATATCTATCATATCTTGATGTCTCACTTCCCTCAACACCATTAACTTTCTTAAGTTCACATACTTAGCTTGTATTAGGGTATTACCCATCCTAATACATTATGCACCAGTTTATCACATTCATCATGTAAAGTAGAGATCAATTGTCACTTACTTGGAATATAAAACTATTGCCAATACTATGGATTCATACATAAGTCAGGAATTAATAAAAAGACCATGTTAGGTCCTATTCAAAACAAACTCTAAGTCAAACATAGAGTACCACGGTCGTGCAACCAAAAACGGTCATGCTAAGGGAAGCCATCACGGCCGTGCTACCTTGCACGGTCATGCAAAGTGAAAATACCACGGTCGTGCTACCTAACACGGTCGTGATACAGGAGTTCACCTCTTGAATCATATTCAAGCATGAATTCTATTCTCTTATTAGGGAATTATGGTTTCACATACCATTTCCCTTCATTAGAATAGGGATTGCATATAGCACCACCCTTCATTAGGGTTTCATATTACATTACCCATAATTAGGATTTACTACTCAATCCCCATTAGGGTTTCTCATGAAATCACTCTCAATTAGGGTTTCACATGGATGCACCCTCAGTTAGGGTTTCACATGGATACTCCCTCAACTAGGGTTTCACATGGATGCACCCTCAACTATGGTTTTACATGGATACACCCTCAACTAGGGTTTACTATTTATCCTAATTAGTGATTTCACATGTAGACAACCTCTTAATAGGATTATACATGGAATCAACCTCAATTAGGGTTTACATCATGTATTGGATCCATGCATTTGTTATGCATTAAAGATTAGTACCATTAAAGGTATCTCCCACCTAATCATATTAGGTTTACAAAAGTGTTTGATCAATTGGACCTTCAATAACTTGAGGTATCCAAATAGATTGATCAATGGAACCTTCAACTGCACTGGGTATCCATTTGGATTTGTCAATTGAGTCTTTAATATCATTGGGTACTCAATTGAATCAACCCATTGTTCCTTCAATTACTTTAAGTACTCAATTGGATTAACCAATTGATCCTTCAATTGCATTAGGCATCCAATTGAATTAACCAAATTGATCCACGAATAGTTTAAAACCGTTTAAGAAAAAAGCTTTGAAACCGCATGGTCTTGAAACTGCATGGGTCTCAAACGGTTTGAGACTGTTTGGTCCAAACCTCTCAAAACAGCATGAACCAAAAAGTCAATCAAGACTTCAACAACACTCAATTCCAATCAATGGAACTTCAATCAATTGTATCATCAACTCAATCATCAATTGAGTCATGAACTCATCCCTTAATTGGAACTTCAATTAGGGTCTAATATCAATAGAATTAGGGTTTATAAACACCAATTAGAGCTTTGAAGTCGATCATCAATCAAGCTACTAATTATTTTTCAATTGATTGCATTGGATCTTCAACCATTGAATTCATGGAACCAATCATCAATTGGACCTATGCTCATACTTCAATTGAGTTTAGTAGGACAACCTTCAACTGATTTAACCCTCAATTGATTAGGGTTTAGAATCGATGATTCAACAACACTCATCAATGCAATGTTGTTTACTTTGAAACTTTTGAACCATCATCCAAATTGGGTATGACCTGAACCCAAACGGTCTTTAGGTCGTTTGGATGACCTCCAAACGGTCTTGAGACCGTTTTCCCATCATATCACTAAAATCCAAGCCATCCAATTAAGGTTTGGATCATGGGATTGATCACCAAATCAGCATTGCATTGTATATCAGCTTGGTACCTTTAGACCTTTAAACACCTAACCATACTCAACCCTAGACCTCCAAACGGTCTTGGGTGACCACTGAACGGTCTTGAGACCGTTTGGATGAGCTCCAAATGGTCTTGAGACCGTTTGGCTCATCCAACCTTTGGATTCTAGTGAAATTTCATCAAGGTTTGGTCTATCGAGTTGATCAACAAATCAACACTTAATTGCAATATGATTTGGTACCTTTAGACCTTCAATTGGTCAACTATACTTGACCCCAGACCTCCAAACGGTCTTGGGGTGACCCCCAAACGGTCTTGAGACTATTTGGGTGATCCCCAAACGGTCTTGAAACTGTTTGGGCTAATCAACCCAAAATCTCCAATTAACTCATTGGAATTTGAACACTGTTTTCAATTAGGGTTTGCCCAATTGAATAGCCTTCAACTCACGATTCCTTGGGAGTTAATCCCTCAAATTTGGTGAGTCATTAGATCACATCATTAGGAACAGTAATACCAAACTGTCAACCCTTGGTCAACGCACTCAAACGGTCTTGAGACCGTTTTCCCAAACAGTTCAATTAAATCAGATTGATAATCAGCACTTAATCCAATTAGGTTTCCCTAATTGATTAGCCTTCAACCCACGATTCCTTGGGAGTTAATCCCTCAAATTTGGAGGGCCATCAAAAAACATAATTATGAACAGGAATCCCAAGCGGTCAATGCTTGGTCAACTCACTCGAATGGTCTTCAAACCGTTTTCCCAAACAGGTCAAGTTAATCAGGTTGAAAACCAGCATTTAATTCAATTCGATTTTCCTAATTGATTAGCCTTCAACCTACGATTCCTTTGGAGTTAACCCCTCAAATTTGGTGGGTCATTAAACTACATAATTAGGAACAAAATTCCCAAATGGTCAACGCTTGGTCAACCATCTCAAATGGTCTTGAAATCGTTTGCTCCCAAACAGTTTCAAACCGTTTGCCTTTAAACGGTTTGCTGAAACCGCATAGCCAATCAAATTAAAACGATTTGGAATAGCTATCAAAACCATTTGGCTTGGTAATATTCTTTGGATAAGCATCTAGGATGATGTAATCATCCCCTTCCTTCGAACAACCAAGAACAGCAACCGTTCTTGATGGAAATTGCAGCAAAGAAACAAGAGTGTATCAAATTGAAGAAATCAATCAACAAAGCATAGAGAATTGATGCAATAGCAATGTTTAAGGGTTTAAGTTATAAAACCCGCCTCCAATTGAGATCCAAAGCTCCAAGATCACGCCATTAATGGTGGATGAAGCTCTTGCAACTCCCCCTAGGCTCGTCCTCAAGCTTTTGATTGTAAAAGTTGGCTAGGGTTGAAGAGGAGATCAAAGTAAGAAGGAATCCATAATTTATTTTCGATTTCCACCATGAAATCAAGGAGAAATGGATCAAGAACCTTACCTACAGGTTGGGTTTCGTCTTTATTCTCCTCCTAAGATCCCTTGGTCGGCCAAAGCAAGGAGAGAAAGAAAAGGGTCGAGAAAAGCCTTTCATTTGGCTTGGAAAGGGCATTTTTATAAGGAAATTGATGAGAGAGAAGATACTTTATAAAAGTCTTTTAATTCCAAAATTGTTTCCACCACTTCCCCCTTGGTTTCTTGCATGCAATGGCATATCTATACCCACCTAACTCCCTTCCATTATGCATGGATTAAGGGAAAAGAAAATAAGCACCTTAATGCTTATTATATTAATATCCCATATGTGAGTGGAAATTACTTTCCTTTATAATAAGGTGAGTGGAGTTTCACCTCCTTTAGATATTTTCGTTCCTTATCTTGTCAAAAGAACGTCCATACTTATTAAAAATCAACCAATAACATTTTGGTTGAAGGCCCTTTAATTAATACATTCATTTTTGCCCTAAATTGGATTAGGGTTTCACTTAGGATTAAATCTTGATTATTTTAATATCAAGATTCTCTCTCCTCCATCTTAATTCAAATGAGAAATAACTCTCATTTTCTTTGCTCTAAATGATTCCAAGAAACATTAGGGACTTTATTGAAGTGATAATTTGCATATCAAACCCTAGGTTTTGGGTAAATTGCACATTACACCAAAACTAGGTTTTAATGCACAATATTGCTTTATCAGCTCTTTCTTGGTATTCAGGCTTCCATAAGCCATACCTTAACATCATATTCACTCTCATGATGCTTCAACACATGAGGAACATATTATCATGCACAACTTGCACATAAACCCCTCAACTTGGGTAATTTGCACTTTAGTCCAAAACAAACAAAACATTGATTCAACATTGTTCAAACAGGACCAAAATTGAAACATAAGTTTCTCGTGAGCCCTATTTACTTTTCCCAAGATAAGATAATAATCTACTCAACTTTATTAGGAAAAACCTTCTAGGGTTAATTCATAACCCAGGTCAGGGATGTTACAGTATGGTAGTGAGAAATGGGACAGTTTCCATTAGTCAGAGGATGAGGTAGTCTGATACCATGGTAGGATGGTAGTACCTAATTCCAATGACTTTAGAAAGATAGTTATGGAGGAAGCTCATTCATCCATGCATGCAATTCATCCAGTGAGTACCAAAATGTATCATAACTTAAAAGATATGTATTTGTGGACTGGTTTGAAGAAGGATGTAAATGAGTTTGTTATGTAGTGTCCAGTGTGTCAGTAAGTTAAAGAAGAACACCAAAATCCTACAGGAATATTGCAACCCTTACCTATACTATAGTGGAAATGAGATCATGTAACAATGGACTTTGTGGTTGGTCTACCCAGAATAGCCAAAAGTCATGATTCCATTTGGGTGATAGTTGATAGGTTTACTAAGTCAGCACATTTTCTTCCTATTAAAACAAATTATACTGCTAAAAAACTTGCACATATCTACCTAGATGAGATAGTGTGGTTACACAAAATTCCAGCCACTATTGTGTTTGATAGAGGTCTGCAGTTTACAATTCATTTTTGGGAACGACTACATAAATCCTTGGGTACGCAGTTAAAATTTAACATAGCTTTTTACCCTCAGACAGATGGACAATCTGAAAGGACTATATAGACTTTAGAGGACTTGCTTAGGGCATGTGTTCTTCTATTTGTAGGAAGTTGGGACTTATACTTCAGCTTAATAGAGTTTTCCATCAACAATAGTTATCAGAAAAGTATTGATATGACACCATATGAATCATTATATGGTAGACATTGTAGATCTCTATTATGCTGGTATGAGATAAGAGAATACCAACTTTTGGGTCCTGAATTAGTGCAATAGACAAGTGAAAAGATTAAAGTAATACAACAACAATTGAAGGCTGCATAGGATAGATATAAGTCATATGCCGATAAATGCCATAGACCTTTAGAAGACAGAGTGTATCTCAAGGTCTCTCCTTGGAAAGGTGTTCTCATATTTGGAAAAAGGGGTAAGTTAGCTCCTAGATTTATGGGACCTTACCCAGTGACAACATGAATTAGAAAGGTAGCCTATAGGTTGGGGTTGCCACCTGAGCTACATAGACTACATCCAGTGTTTCATATATCTATGCTGAGAAAGTGTCACCTAGATACAGAGTTGGTGTTGCAACCTATAGAGGTAGAATTGAATGAAGATCTATCCTCTGAGGAAGGTCTAATGATGATTCTTGATAGAAGAATCAAGAAGTTGAAAAAGAAAGACATAGTTCTTGTGAAAGTTCTTTGGCATCACCGTGGCATTAAAGAAGCCACATGGGAGCTGGAGGAAGAAATGAGGACGAAGTACCCTTCTTTTTTCTCTTCCGATTTTGAGAATAAAATCCCTGTTAGGGGTTGATAATTGTAGCATCCCTAACCTGGGTTATGCCATAAACCTAGAAGTTTTTCTTAAGTAAGTTATTTATAAACTTCTTTTAATCTTTTAAAAAGTAATTAAGAATCAAGGAGAGTTTAATTTTAAAGTTTTAGCTTATTTGCAAACTGTTTGTGCATTATATGATAGTTTGGGTGTAAATTGCAATTTACTTAAGATGAGGGGTTATATTGCAATACATCACATTTTGAGCATGCCTCAAGTGATTTAGCATCACTATAGAGAGAATGATGCCAAGGGGTGGCTTATGGAAATCCTATGTTCCAAGTTGGAGCTTGTTTGAATAATGCTTGTGCCTTGTGTACCAATTTTGGTGCAAATTGCAATATACCTAAAAGGTAGGGTTGATATGCAAATGTCCACCTCTAGAGTGTCCCTACTCTCTATTAGCATCATATAGAGGAGATATAAAGAAAGATACACTGTGCTTGAATCATATTTGAGTGATGGTATTCTTGGTGATGAAAAGACCAAGAAGAGTTGTATAGTTGAAACCATAAAATGAGTTGTATTGAGTTGTAGAGCTTATATGGGAATCCCTATTGACCAAGAATCCGTAGAGGAGTTCCCATATCATTTTTTCAACTCTTGTAAAAGGCCATGACAAGTTAATAACCTCAATAAGGTGATGGATATCAGTTTACAACTTTGCTTGGAAAAGTTGTATCGGTTTGTGAATAAAGTGATGTTGGGTTGAAATATCTTATTCAACAAGATAACTAATGGACAAAATATTATTCCTATATCATCCCCAAAAGTTTTTCATGTCAAGATAAATATGTGTACATGCATGGACATGTGTTAACCCATGCATGGACATGTGTCACCTAGTAGTATAGGGTGATGACACCTCTTATACACTCTCTCTCATAAGCCTCAATTATATATACCACTCCTTTCACCTACTAGTGAAACTTTTCAAATGATACAACTCTCTTTCACTTAGATATCATGCATAGTAGTTGAGGACAAAGGAGGAGCTCGAGTCTTAAGCTTAAGGTGAATCCATGGTCATCTTCAACCTTGGTTGAAACATGAATCTTGGGTTGTGTTTCTTCCTTTGTTTTCTTCTTCACCAAGTTCTTATCTCTGCTGATTCTTTGCATATAGAGGAGTTGTGAACAATTCTAGATCTTTGATAAGTTCTTCTTCAACCTTGGGAATGTGAAGATTTGGAAATTGGAGATTTGAAGTTGTTCTTGAGGCGGGTTATATACCTTGAACCCAAACATGTTATTATTCACCTTCAATCTTGCTATACTTGTTGATCTACTTTCAATTTTGATTTTTATTGAATGATTGATGATTCTATGAGTTCTAATAGTTGCATATGATTGTTTTCCATGTACTAGAATAGTAAGGGATGAAAGTCTAGAGCTTGATGATGATGACATCATCATGGCACAAACTGATATGGGGTTGAAGCACCACTAACCCGATATGGTAATGAAACCCAATATGGTGATATGAAATCCGTTATACCTTGGAACCCCACACCCCTATCATGTTGTACATTTGGGTTGGTTGAAAAAGGACTAACCAAATTTCTAGGCCATCACTCAACACATGGTAGGTTGATACTTTGAATGTTTGAAAAGGTATTAGAATAAGGGTCTAACCCGATATGAAAAACCCTACCCTTCAGTAACCCTATATAAGTGACACACACACACACACCTATTGGACAATATGGTAATAAGCACACACCTCTTGGATGATATGGTGATAAGGACACACCTATTGGACGATATGGTGATAAGCACACACCTCTTGGATGATATGGTGATATGCACATACGTCTTGGACGATATGGTGGTAAGCACACACCTCTTGGATGATATGGTCGTAAACACACAATTGTTGAATGATATGGTAGTAAGCATACACCTCTAGCCCAATATGGTGGAAGCACCTCAAAACCAATATGGAAGTAAGCACCTAAAATCCAAGATACTTGATCGATTAACACATGAAGTGTGTTATGTCAAATGATACATTAAGATGTAGAGTTTAATACATTTTAATAAGTGTGGGCCAACGTACCTTGAGAAAAGTGTTGAGCCAACTTAAGAAAGTATGATGTAATCATTATCCTAGTGAGGATGAGAGAGAAACTCATACTTTGTGTGATAATCATTTAATGATAAACGATGAGAATAAACATGTATGATTGAATACTTATGATATCAATGTATGCGCATAATATGTGTGGAGCTATGAATTATGGTTTTGATTCTTGATAATATGAACTTAAAACCCTAATCGGCTAAAAAGAGAAACCCTAACCCTAATAATGGGAAGGTTGTATTTCTCTTGTATTGCATGGTGATGATATGTACTTGATATTGTTTTTATCATGAAATACTAACCATTAAGGTATCATGAGATGATGATCATAGCCTGGTATGAGCTATGATGTTTCATATGATATAGATTAAATGGACCTTGTATGCCATGTGAAATGCTTGTGCAAAAAGTATAATGTATACCTAGGTCTGAGGACCTAGATGTAATAGTTACCTGATTAGAGGTGACAATGTTCAATGATGAACTAAGGGTTTGAATACCCAGATCTAGCAATCATGATGATGATAATGTTAAAGGACGAGAATCCCTAGTAATGTGATAAGGGACTGATAGCCTGAATGTTATGCATTCAATTTGTTACAAAGATTATGAAAGTACTTCATAAATGTATTACACCTTTCTTTGTAACATTTGTTATAATTCATGCTTGTAACTTAGTTGATGCTAAAAGATACTATAATGCACCTAATTAATCAAGTGGAACCATATCATGTAGTTTCCATGGCCATAGATCCATTTTAGTTAGAATTTGTTGAATGGTGAAATGAGTTTAACTCAGAGAGCATATTTTTGAACATGTGGGGGTAATGGAAGAAAATATCCTTACGTACATATGGGTATTGTTGTGTGGTCTCCCTCATCATCATAAGAGTATGGCTGTATGTCATGACTCATTATTAATATACTGAGGTTGCTGTGTGATCTCCCTGAAGAGAGTGCATGCTGCAACAGTAACTCTATAGAGAAGATGCCACTATACCCTATCAAGCTTATTGTAGTTTGACACGTGATGTCACTACTAGTGGCCTTGTACTGACTGAGACAAGTGAGGTCTTAGACGCCAGCTCTTCCTTTGACCTTGTATGGTATCGATGTTTTACGTAGTCGTGGTCAGTTGGAGCAGAGCGGTATACCTCATCTCCTCAGGGCATAAGTGTGATAGTAAATATGTAATCAGTCGTGTAGCGTATTTGCTTAAGGATTGAATATGGAAACATTGGATGATGTTGTATTACTTTTATACATCTTAAATGGATATATGTTTTATGCATTTTTCATATTCCTTATAAAGTGAATAGATGATTTATTTCTTTATCATAGATAAATGCATTTCTTTAAAAGATGATATTTCTTTGTTCTACTTATAAACAATGATTAATATTGATTATTAATATAAAAGATCCTCTGCTTAGTTTTATATTGTTTATCTATAATAATAATGTTGTTGGCGGAGAGTTATATCTCTGGCTGGGTCTTTTGTCTCACCTTGTTGGTCCCAAAATGTTTAGGTGGATGTGGACACGAAGGTAGAGACCATACTACAGAGGGAGGACAACAACAATAGGGACAACTGTAACAACTTAGGTTGAGTGTGCTGTCTATCATGTCTTGTAGATAGAAGTCCTATGTATCATCTCTGTACTCTCAGGTCCTTGGGAGTTAGTATGTAATGGCTTTATAAATGATATGGGATTTTAGCTTGTATGCCTTGAAGTTTTCTGTTGCTGATGTATATGTTTGGGCAAAGCAACTGGTGTATGATATTCTCGAGATGAGATGGTACAATGTATGTACAATGTTAACCATGATGTATATATTGCTTTGGTTCTTTCTTTAATAGTTTCCTGGCAATGTATCTCTTTGAAAAATGGTTTTAATTTTTATTAATTTTTTGTTAATCTGTAGCTAATGGTTATTCCACAGAATTATTGTGCGATTTGGCTATCGGTTTGATAGTAGTCATCACAACTCCATTTGTATGTTGATAAAGTTGCTTTGATCAAGCAAAGGCTAAAGAGAGCATAGGATCCACATAAGTCGTATGTTGATGCGAAGCAGACTGACTTGCACTTCATTGTGGGTGAACATGAAGCTTCTTATCTTTTGTCCTTACCCCCTCAGTATAGTATGATGCATGATGTCCTCCATGTGTCCAATGTTAAGTGCTATGTGAAGGAACCGAGCCATGTGTTGAACATTAAACCTGTTGAACTCCAAGGGAGGATGACTTATCCTGAGTCACCAATGAGGGTACTAGATAGCAAGGTGGAAGAGCTCAAGAGTAAAATGATGGATATGGTAAAGTGTAATAACTGGGCCCACTGCCCTAGGCTCTACTACATTTTCAGGAATGACGGCTAGCCCCACAGACCGCCACTAGCCTTAACTGAGCACTTTGTCCACACTCATGCACAAGCCAAGGTCAACTTCCCGACTGGTCACCCATCATAGTACTACTCCAAGTAGAGCACACATAACTATAGAGTTCTTTAGTGATGAGCTCCCAAAAAAGGAGGTGCACCATGGTGATATGGGTAGTCCAATCATTCTTTTTAACATCATTTTATACAAGGCCTCAAATCCTGGGATGTTACAATCTCCCCGACTTAGACTCTTGATGTCCTCATCAAGGCTCAACTATATGGCCTCAAAATCTTTTCTCCATTTCAAGGTAGACCCAAATGACCCATGTACACCCAGCTCCCAACCACAGCTACCAACTCAAGGGCGTCTCTCGAATAGCCCTTTCCAACATGCATGGGCACTACCAATGCATGGGTGGCTCCATCAACTTAGATAACCCTTTCCAACATGCATGCACAACACGACACAAAGATTGACATTCCACAAGCCTATGTGGGCCCCAAGTACTAGAGGGGAATTGGCGTTGATACCTTATGTAATGATTGGGCCCACTGCTCTAGGATCTAATAGAGTTTCTGAAATGATGATAGGTCCCACAGACCACCACTAGCCTTAACCATGCGCTTTTTCCTCACTCACGTGAAAACCAAGTTTAACTTCCTGACTGGTCACCCATCCTAGTACTACTCCAAGTTGAGCATACTTAACTATGGATTTATTTTAGTGATGGGCTCCCGAAAAAGGAGGTGCACCTTGGTGATATGGGTAGTCCAATCACTGCTTTTAATATCATTTTATCCAAGGCCTCAAATCCTGGGATGTTACAATATCCCCCGCTTAGACTCTTGACGTCCTCATCAAGGCTCAACTATATGGCCTCATAATATTTCTCCATTTCTGTGTAGACCTAGAATGGACCATGGACACCCAGTTCTTGATCACAGAATACCAGTGCAAGGGTGGCTATGCCAACCATGGACAACCCTTTCTAACATGCCTGGACCGCATGGCTCAAGACTGGCATGCCACATTCCGATGTGGGCCCCACCTACTAGAGGGGTTATGGCTTTGATACCATGTGTAACTACTGGGCCCACTTCCCTAGGCTCTAGTAAAGTTTAAAGAATGACGACGGGCCCCACAGACCACCAATAGCCTTAACTGTGCACTATGTCCACACTCATGTGCAATTCGGGGTCAATTTCTGACTGGTCACCCATCCTAGTACTACTCCAAGCTGAACACACTTAAGTATGAGTTCTTTAGTGATGGGATCCCGGAAAAGGAGGTGCACTTTGGTGATATGGGCAATCCAATCATTCCTTTTAAGATCATTTTATCCAAGGCCTCAAATCCTTGGATGTTACATAAAGGTTCTATGGAAGCACCATGGATAGGATGAAGCCACATGAGAGCTGAAGATGAACATGGAAAAGGCCTACCCTGAATTGTTTGTTTAATTGGTTGAATTTTTGGGCTATAAGGAGGGGGGAGGATGTTATTATCTCAAATTTGCTTGTATGAATTGAAATGTAATATTTCAAATAATTGATTTGAATGGAAAATTGTATGATTTGTTTTCATAGAATGGATTCTTTTTGCAATATTTCCCTTGGATGCATGATTTCATGGTTCATACTGATTTGATAAATCCAATAATGATAAAAGGGAAAAAAAGATAAAAGAAATCCCATAATAAATGAAATGAAAAAGAAATAAAGGGATAATTGTGTGAATATGTAAGAATTATGTGGAATTCTCTAGAAAGTGGTACAGATGACCACTATTGATTAAGTTTTGGTTCCTTTTTGTTTCTAATAAGAAACAAATCAAAATAAAGAAAATAGATGAGAAAGAAAGAGAAAAATGAATTTTAATTGCATAATATATATGCCTTTTAAGTGGATGACTTTAACATGAATAAAAGTATCATTTATTTTTGAATTTCGGTTCCAAACAATGCACACAATTAAATTAAGTCTAATTGGGGGCAAACAAACTGATAAAATAGTAGTAGCCACTAATACCATTCTCAATCAAAAAGGGTTAAAGAGTTTCCCTTACAATTTGGCATTAAAAGGATGTGTGATTTGAAAGATATGGATCTCTACAAAATCCCTAAAGTGAGAGGAATAATGTTAAATGTCACAATTTATATTCCTATTAGAATTTCTATTTTTTAGATCTTTTAATATTGTGCATGGCTTAATAGTCATTGATCTCCGATCCAATGATGACTGTGTAATCATCTTCCTCGTGAGAGAAAAAGGAAACCACACATAGTACAGTCAGATCATTCACACACCTTTATCTCTCTCATCAGAGCATGTGAGATTCTAAAAATCATCACAACAACACTGAGGGATGATTTTGCATTGACCCATACCAGGTTTTGTCACCTAAGGAAAGATGATTAGGGTTTTCCTAAATATCATGATCAACGATGCCCAATACTAGGGGTCCAAGACTTTACATAGGGGGCATCAGACCCTCTTCGAGATCATAAGTTGTACCTAAAGCCTCGAACAAGTCTTGTGATCATTTCCCCTATACCAATTTAGTGGTCACTCTTGATTTTTGCATCTTCCAAGATCACCATCCCATAGGAAGAGACCATCTAGTCGTCTCATCGACTCCGGTCGACTCCGGAGAAATTGGAACGTGAAGTGAGTTCGTTGGAGCAAGGAAAAGGTAACCATCTCTTTGCTTACCCTAAAACAACCCAAAAACTTGAAGTCAATCGGTGGGTTTAATATTGTTCGTGCAAGGAAACAAGTAGAAGGAAGAAGATGATCCCTAAGCAAAAGACAACCTTACCCTCGACTCTCTTCTTCACAGGTAAGGGCAAGGTGAACATTTCATCTTTTTTTATGTTGATCCTATAAGGCACGCATCTCCTAATTGGTGATTGATGGTTGGCCGACCTAGCCATGCTGGTAGGGCGGGACCCAGGGTTATCGACCCATGTGGCATTTTTTTATTGGCCCACGAGTAATTATTTTGTAAAAATAATAATAAATGATAGGATGATCGTATGGGGACATATAATATATGATTTTTTATTAGAAATATCCATAGAATCCAATAAAAATGAAATTTGAGGCCTAAACCTACTTATAAAAAAAGTGTGTGAAAGTGATACCTTTAATGATTTTAATTATTTAAAACCCTATGTTTTGAAGATTAAAAGATCTAATGAACTTGGTTGATGTTGAAAGAAAAGTTTGGCCTTTTGACATAAAAGGATGAAATGGATATCACTCGATGATATTTTTCTCATAATTTTCTTAATTAGGGTTCCATGATTATAAATGTACATTAATGGGCTTAAAAACCCTAATTTTTATAACTGTGAGGTTTAATGGTTTTAATTGTGAAAATCAATCAACAAGATATGAAAATGATGTTCTTAAATTAGTTTGTGGATAAAGACCCTTAATTTGGATAATATGAGTAATTAGGGTTTTAATGAGTTGAAAAGCGCTGTTAGGGTTTGTCAACCTAAAAAGGGAAAAATTGAAAAGTAAAACGAGAAACCCTAAGGAATCCCTAATGGGGCTTAGAAACCCTAGAATGGAATCTGAAGCCAATAAAAGATGTTTGGATGTGATTGTAACAATTTGATGTTATGAATTATTTTTAGGATCAAGTTACTTGATTTATTGCTTGGCTTGGTTAATTGGACTTCTTGATTGGATTAGTTGTCTTGCTAGGTTAGGATTCTTCCAAATTAGGTATATGGTTATTCTTATGGATAATTTATCTAGTTTCATGGTATTTTCAAGGTTTTATCGGTTGCTTGAAAGTAACTACTTGGATGAACTTTAATTTTTGCAACTAAAAGTGAGTATGACTATCACCATAAATATGTGCATGACTACCTCAGATCCTAATCCTCCTCTATTGCTTTGTGTATATGTGATGATGTAGGTATTGATCTACCTTGGGGTAGGATCAACATATTATCATGAGTTGAGGTTTGGTCTACTTTTGGGTAGGATCATATGACTATAAAACTCTAGGTCTTTGTCTACCTTTAGGGTATGACCAAAGAGGGTTAATAAGGATATACCATACAGGAGAGGTAGTGCCCAAGTCCACTGTAGGAACATCATAGAGGCTTGGATATATATGGATCGAGTAGTTATGATTAAGACGCAAAGTCTGATATGTTAAATAGTAATTTTGTTGCAATATGTTGTTACAACTAGATGCAAACTTTTGTCTCCCCAATATACTAGTATAATTTTCTATACTAACCAATATTTTGTTTGTTTGCGTTTTAGGGAAATATATAGTTAATTTTACTGAAATTGAATGTTAAATAAAAGGTGACATTGAAAGGAACAAGGCTAAATAATGTTTGGAAGATTATAGTTATCTAGTTCTTTCCTTGGGTTATGTGCCCAAGGAAAGAACAAGGGTAAAAGAAAACATAAATTATGTAGGGCACATAACCCGTCAACAACATTTATCAATTTTCATGTAAATGAGACAACTATAGAACTAGTAAAATATAAATAAATAATGATGACTACAACACATAACACTAAAACTAGATAGAATGTAAGGCACATAACCAAACTCCCTAATATCTACGGTAGGCATAAAACCCAGTTGTAACGTCTATCTCGAGAAAACAAGATTAACTAATGCGGAAACGTTCACTAAGCAGCGGATTACCAAAAATCACTAAAAATTTAAAACTTTATGTGAAGAGATCTTTAAATGGTAAAGCTTTTTCATAAAGAAACATGATAAGTTATTTACAAACTGATCCATCAGTACATCTCTGTAAGGTCGTATCTCAAGATTACAATCATCAACTACCATGTTAACTATATAAGGCAAGATACAGATATCTCGAGGTACTGGACCAAAAACTCGAAAGCACTAACTATTACTCCGAGGACCTGAGAGTACAGAGACGACACATAGGACTCTAACTACATCTATATGTGGCACAACAACCAGTGTCTCCACCTGAAACTTCACTGTTGTCCCTGGTAATGTTGATGTTGCCCTTCACCTATTGAAGGATTTCTGCCTCCTCGCCCACGTCCACTTAAAAAATATGTTTCCCATGGGGTGAGACAATTATAAAATTGTCCCAGCGAGAGATATAACTCTTCGCCAGAAACATAATTATTGCAGCTTAAGAGAGTAAATGTACACAAAGAAGTTATATATGTTTGGGAGTAGTGAAAACAATGTTTAACAGATTAAACCATTCTTCCAATTAAAGCAATACAACTATAATTTTATAAACCCATATGTCATTTATCTTTTAAGAAATAGAAGAACATGTATGGCATTTATTTACTATAAAACCATTATTACAACATTAACTCTCTTCAAACTTAGATCACATATCTAATGTCTGACATTATTATTGGGGAGTCATGGCGTGTAGCCATACATTTTCTCACAAAGTGTTAGGATCTCAATTCCTCAACTTATCAAGTACCTTTCTAAATTTAGCATCAGGATTATAGAATCTAGGTACTTGAACTCATAATTTACCATTCACTAGGTATCATAGCATATCATTATACTTGAAGTATGTAAAGTAATTTCAATACATAAGATATCATAATCCTTACCTGGATATGATCACCTCTTTATGAAAACCTGCATGATCAATATTTACTAATAACATGCATATTGTATCATAACAGCACAATATAGGTTCTTCTCAAATTATACATGTGATACCACGGCCGTGCTACCTTGCACGATCGTGCAACAAAGGACTCACCACGACCGTGTCATAATACCACGGCTGGTTTCTAGGGTTAGGATTCTCATTTAATCCAAAAAGAGTTATTCCACCTCTTAACTAGATTAGGAATAGTGATTCCTATCTCATTTCTCAATCATAGAGTTTCATGCTTAAAAGCATAACTCAGAATTAGGGTTACTTGTTCATATCATCACTTCTCCCTAGATTAGGGTTTACTATTCACATAGCATCACATTACCCAAGATTAGGGTTTACTATTCACATAGCATCACATTACCCTAGATTAGTGTTTACTATTCACATAGTAGTGAATTGAGATCATACCATCGTTATGTATGAAGATTACTTCCATTCATGTCTTCACTTAGGTTAAGATTCATTGATCATCATAATTAGGGTTTCCATGATCCCATTGTAAAGGATCATACCATAATTATGTGTATTCATACATGTTGGAAGTATATAACTTGATTCTCATTCATATTAGGAGTATTCTCTCCCCTCTTATTATTAGATGATGTTTACATCTCTTATGATTAGGTTAGGTCAATTCAACCTTGATAACATAAGTCACATGATTACTACAATGTTCATTAGGGTTTGCTTGATCAAGAGGTGTTGACTACTTAAACCCATCAAGGGTACTTTACTAATGTTCACCAATGATCATACCATGCTTCAATCAACTAATTACTTGTTCCCTTAATGTCTTTAGATATCATTAGGATTTAGATTAATCAAACATTAAACCATCTAAGCCTTTAAAGCATTAAGCAATCTTGACCTTAAAAGACCCAAAACGGTTTTGCACTTTCAACCTCAAAAAGGTTTGAAACCGCATGACCACCAAACGGTCTTGAGACCATTTGGTCCCAAACGGTCTTGAGACCGTTTGGTCAAAACACCCTCAAAACCGCATGGACCAAAAAGTGTATTAACACTTCCAATTGAGTTAGGGTTTTCAATGTTGAACCCCTCAATCGTTCATGCCATGGTTAACCATTTATCAATTTATCCAATTAAGTTAATACTCAACTTATGTGACCCTCAATTAATTCTCAATTGATCACCAATTAGGGTTTGGATGGATTGGATTAGGGTTGGAATCGATCATCCTTCAATACTAATCAATGTAAGACTAGTTACTTTGAAACCATAGAACCATCATCCAAATTGGGTATGACCTGACCCCAAACGGTCTTGAGGTCATTTGAATGACCTCCAAATGGTCTTGAGACCGTTTTCCCATCATATCAACAAAATCCAAGTCAACCAATTAAGGTTTGGATCATTGGATTGATCACCAAAACAACAATTGATTACACTTTAACTTAATAACATTGGATCATCAATTGCTTAACCATACTCACCCCTAGACCTCGAAACAGTCTTGGGTGACCTCCAAACGGTATTGAGACCGTTTGTATGAGCTCCAAATGGTCTTGAGACCGTTTGGCTCATCCAACCCTTGGATTCTAGTGAAATTCTATCAAGGATTGGTCTATCGAGTTGATCAACGAATCAACACTTAATTGTAATATGATTTGGTACCTTTGGACCTTCAATTGGTCAACTATACTTAACCCCAGACCTCCAAACGGTCTTGGGTGATCCCCAAACGGTATTGAGACCGTTTGGGTGATCCCCAAACGGTTTTGAAACCGTTTGGGCCAATCAACCCAAAACATCATCTCATTCACTTGCAAAATCAGTATTTAGTTGATTAGGGTTCATACCACATCTTTGGATCTTCAAACACATATCCATACTTCACCCTAGACCTCCAAACGGTCTTGGGTGACCCCCAAACGGTCTTGAGACCGTTTGGGTGATCCCCAAATGGTTTTGAAACCGTTTGGCCTAATCAACCCAAAATCTCAAATTAACTCATTGGAAGTTCAGCACTAATTTCAATTAGGGTTTGCCCAATTGATTAGCCTTCAACTCATGATTCCTTGAGAATTAACCCCTCAAATTTGGCAAGTTATTAACCAACATAATTAGGAACAGTAATATCAAACGGTAAACGCTTGGTCAACGCACTCAAATGGTTTTGAAACCGTTTTCCCTAAAAGGTCTAGTTAATCAGGTTGAAAAACAGCACTTAATCCAATTACGTTTATCTAATTGATTAGCCTTCAACTCTCGATTCCTTCGGAGTTAACCCATAAAATTTGGTGAGTCATTAACCAACATCATTAGGAACAATAATATCAAACGGTCAATTCTTGTTAAACGCACTCAAACGGTTTTGAAACCGTTTTCCCAAAAAGGTCAAGTTAATCAGGTTGAAAATCAACACTTAATCCAATTAGATTTATCTAATTGATTTGCCTTGAACTCACGATTCCTTTGGTGTTAATCCCTCAAATTTTGAGGGTTATCAACCAACATAATTATGAAAAGGAATCCCAAACAGTAAACCCTTGTTCAACTCAATCAAATGGTCTTGGAGACCGTTTGCTGCAACCTACCTTGTGAAACCGTTTGCCCCTCAAACTGTTTTGCAAACCCCCAAACGGTTTTGCAAACCGTTTGGCCAAGGGTGCAAGACTATTTGCTAAAGTAACATTGGTATTCACGCCCCCTTATTCTACCTCCAGATCCAAGTCTGTTCTTCATGGTTTTAGTTGCAAGAAAGCAAGGAAGGATGGGGGAAAGAAGAACAAACTACTTTTGCAAGAAAGAAAGATGCATAACAAAGTTTAAGGGTTTCGATTTATAAAACCCACCTTAGAATCTGATATAGAGCTCCAAGATCCGTAGCTTTAATGTTGGCTTGAGCTCCAGGGGTCGTCCAAGGTCCTTTCTTCAAGAATTGGATGGAGAAGATGGCTAGAAGCAAGAGTTGTGTAAGGAATACTAGCAAACCAACCTTGTAATAGAATTTCCTCCATGAATCCGAGCTAGAATATGACCAAACTTACCTAGATCAACTTGGTCGTCCTCCTCTGCTCCTAACCTCCTCCTTAGTCGGCCCAAAGCAAAAGGATGAGAAGAGGAAATGAAGGGAACGATCCCTTGATTGTGGAAAGAGCTTGCTTATATATTTTTGGGCATATTTCCAAGGCAATGATAAATACTTCTTCTCTTTTACATCTATATCCTCCACGCCCCTCTCCTACTTCTTTGACACGTTCATCCCTTCTTATAACATGCAAACTTATCTGTCAACCTTGGTTTAGAGGAAAAGAAGCCAAACACTGTATTAAGTCATACATATATAAGGGTTATTTTGCATACATCTTGATTATTCAATTACAATGATTATCCTTCTTATATGGTTACTCAAATGAGGTGCCCCCTCATTTTCTTTACTCCACTTGATGCTAAAAATCATTAGAGGTACTCTAGAGTGTATATTTTACATGTTGCACCCTATGTTTTGGGTAAATTGCACTTTACACCAAAACTAGGTTTTAAAGTACAAGGATTGCTCTACAAGCTATATTTTGGTGCCCAAGCTTGGGGGATACATATCACCACATCATATTCATTCTTATGATGTCTCATCATCAGAGGAACATCTTAACATGTGAAATTTGCAAGTTAACCCCTCTAATTGGGTAATTTGCACATAAGTCCCTATTAAACAAAACAATCTTGCAACATTGTTCAAAAAGGGCAGAAATGAAAATATAGATTCTTCTAAAGCTTTAATGACATATCAAGGGTTAACCACAAGCCTTTAATCATAATTTTAAGCAAAACATCTAGGGTTAGTTCATAACCTAGGTCAGGGGTGTTACAAATTATAAACCCCTAACAAGGATTTCATCCCCGAAATCCCAGGAAAAGGAGGGACAAATTATTCATTAGTAAGGCCCTCAAGTTTCCCCATATTATCTCAAAATTATGATGATATTATGGATTTGTAATTCACACAAAGTCCCTTTCATTAATTACTTCTTATCACTGTTTATGTTTGTGTAAAGCATAAACCCCTAACATAAGGTGTCCATACTTGAAAGGAAGAAGCATAAAAGAACATTCTTCTAGTATCACCCAAGAATGTTTATCAAAAGAGAAACATACATACCTTAACACAGATAATTCACTCAGTAATCCTTTATTTATTTGAAACAGTCCACTAAGAAAGTTTGCTAATTAATTAATTTGGAAATATTCACTGCGAAGATTCACTAAGCAATTTGTCTTAGAAGATTTCACTAAGTAAATTTACTAAGTATGTTGTCTCAAAAGCTTTCACTAAAGGAGTTCATTGAGTATGATTACTAAGTATTTACTGAGGAAATTCATTGAGTATGTTCACTAAGTATGTTTACTAAGTATATTCACTAAGTATTCACTAAGGAAATTCACTGAGTATGTTCACTAAGTATGCTCACTAAGTATGTTCACTAGGTATTCACTGAGGAAATTCACTAAGTATGTTCACTAAGTATTCACTGAGGAAGTTCACTGAGTATATTCACTAAGTATTCACTAAGGAAGTTCACTGAGTATATTCACTAAGTATTCACTGAGGAAGTTCACTGAGTATATTCACTAAGTATTCACTGAGGAAGTTCACTGAGTATATTCACTAAGTATTCACTGAGGAAGTTCACTGAGTATATTCACTAAGTATTCACTAAGGAATTTCACTGAGTATATTCACTAAGTATTCACCGAGGAAGTTCACTGAGTATATTCACTAAGTATTCACTAATGAAGTTCACTGAGTATATTCACTAAGTATTCACTAAGTAAGTTCACTGAGTATATTCACTAAGTATTCACTGAGGAAGTTCACTGAGTATATTCACTAAGTATTCACTAAGGAAATTCACTCAGTATATTCACTAAGTATTCACTGAGGAAGTTCACTGAGTATATTCACTAAGTATTCACTAAGGAAGTTCACGGAGTATATTCACTAAGTAATCACTGAGGAAGTTCACTGAGTATATTCACTAAGTATTCACTAAGGAAGTTCACTGAGTATATTCACTAAGTGTTCACTGAGGAAATTCACTGAGTGTGTTCACTATGTATATTCACTAAGTATTCACTAAGAAGATTCACTAAGTATGTTCATTTAGAAGTTTCACTTAGCTTTTCTCATTAATTACCTCATACTCTCTAGATTGTTTCAGAATAATTACCTGATCAGAGTAATAAAAAAGATAACAATCTAAGAGTTTCATACTTGCCTTATCTAGAATAACCATATACCTGTCCAGGGTATATAAGTATTGAGATTAGGTAGTATGTATTTTACTTATCATCATATTCCTCATTTTTGTTTCATTATACACACAGGATTTACCATACCAGATTATTCTTCAGGTATCACGTATATATCTCATCTTTTAATACACAGTTAAGGGAGATTATAAATTGTTTTAAAGAATACTGAGTAAGATATAAATTATTTTCTCCCTTGTGTCCTTCTAGGACTTAGTCAAAGGAATTCAAAAATAGCTAATTTTCATATCTTTAACACATAGAATCCTGATATGAAATATCAAAACAAAACTTATTTCATCTGACCTGTCTGGGACGTCTGTCCATGTCCTCTATTATTATATTGCCTCCCTTGTGAGCCTTGCAGACTCTGTCCATGAGGTTCAGTCATTATTGTATTCATGTCTGGACAATCGTTTTCCAGATGTCCCGGTTGTCTACATTGGTAACAGATCCTGGGTGCAAGGTGTCTATACGATCTAGTTACCGATGTTGATGCTATGTCGGAAGGTCTTCTTGGTATACTACTATGATCCCTACTTCCACTTGACATCCATTGTGTCTGGGTAGGAAATCTTTATATTGTTGTCGGTATAGAAAATCTTGGCTTCTTAAAACTTTCAGGCCTTTGATCTTGAGGCTGGGTGTACATCTTCTTACTACTTGTCTGTTGTTTCTCGATTTCCGACCTCTCTATCCTTCTTACTGACTCCACAAAGGTAGAAAACCTTTCTCTGTTCTCTAAGGCAGACATAGGAGTGGCTAGTTCAACATTCAATCCCTTTTCAAAACGCTGAATTCTTTCTTCATCACTAACTGCCATCTGCGGAGAAAACCGCAGCAACTCCATGAACTTAGCTTCATATTCGCTAACGTTCATCTGTCCTTGTATGATCTTCTAAAATTGTGAGATCTTCTCATCTAGATACGTCTTAGGGAAGTATCTATTGACGAATTCTCATCGGAATACCTCCCATCCTATTTCTTCTCCTGGTCTCATATCTTCCTCTATCATCCACCAATTACCAGCACTCCCTTTTAGGAGGTATACCACATGTTTTACCTTTTCAGCTTTAGGAATATCAAGGATCCTGAAAGCCTTTTCCAGCTCTGTCAACCATAGGTCTGCATCTGCTGGGTCAGATGTACCAGCATAGTCTATGGCTCCCACCCAGAGAAGTCTCTCAAAAGTCTTCCCGGCTCCATATCCTTCCTGATGGGCTGGTGCCCTAGGTGCATATGGTGGCACCCTATCTGCCATGTGTGTTATGGATGCCAAGAATTTATCAAATAAAGCATTGAGAGCTGGGTTTTCTATCTCAGCTAGGTCAATCTGAGGTTGTTCAGGTACATGCCCCTCCCTATTCTGGTCTCCTGCACCTCCTCCTGGTGCAGCAGTACTACCCTCAGCAGCATGCTCTTCATGTGATCCAGACATCTTCAAGTTCTTCTTCTCCTATGAGAGCAGAAAATACTATCATATAATCTGGAAAACACTTAGAACATACTCAACCACCTTAGTCCTATGTCTCTGTAGACTCAGCGAACCTAGAGCTCTGATACCACTAAATGTAACGTCTATCTCGATAAAACAAGATTAACTAATGCAGAAACGTTCACTAAGCAGCGAATTACCAAAATTCCTAAAAATATAAAACTTTAAGTGAAGAGATCTTTAAATGGTAAAGCTTTTTCATAAAGAAACATGATAAGTTATTTACAAACTGATCCATTAGTACATCTCTGTAAGGTCGTATCTCGAGATTACAATCATCAACTACCATGTTAACTATATAAGGCAAGATACATAAATCTCGAGGTACTGGACCAAAAACTCGAAAGCACTAACTATTACTCCGAGGACCTGAGAGTACAGAGACGACACATAGGACTCTAACTACATCTATACGTGGCATAACAACCAGTGTCTCCACCTGACACTTCACTGCTGTCCCTGGTACTGTTGATGTTGCCCTTCACCTATTGAAGGATTTCTGCCTCCTCGCCCACGTCCACCTAAAAAATATGTTTCCCATCGGGTGAGACAATTACAAAATTGTCCCAACGAAAGATATAACTCTTCGCCAGAAACATAATTATTGCAGCTTAAGAGAGTAAATATACACAAAGAAGTTATATATGTCTGGGAGTAGAGAAAACAATGTTTAAAAGATTAAACCATTCTTCCAATTAAAGAAAGACAACTATAATTTGATAAACCCATATGTCATTTATCTTTTAAGAAATAGAAGAACATGTATGTCATTTATTTACGATAAAACCATTATTACAACATTAACTCTCTTCAGACTTAGATCATATATCTAATGTTTGACATTATTATTGGGGAGTCATGGCCTGTAGCCATACATTTTCTCACAAAGTGTTAGGATCTCAATTCCTCAACTTATCAAGTACCTTTCTAAATTTATCATCATGATTATAGAATCTAGGTACTTGAACTCATAATTTACCATTCACTAGGTATCATAGCATATCATTATACTTGACGTATGTAAAGTAATTTCAATACATAAGATATCATAATCCTTACCTGGATATGATCACCTCTTTATGAAAACCTGCATGATCAATATTTACTAATAACATGCATATTGTCTCATAACATCACAATACATGTTCTTCTCAAATTATATATGTGATACCACGGCCGTGCTACCTTGCACGATCGTGCAACAAAGGACTCACCACGACCGTGTCATAATACCACGGCTAGTTTCTAGGGTTATCATTCTCATTTAATCCAAAAAGAGTTATTCCACCTCTTAACTAGATTAGGAATAGTGATTCCTATCTCATTTCTTGATCATGGAGTTTCATGCTTAAAATCATAACTCAGAATTAGGGTTACTTGTTCATATCATCACTTCTCCCTAGATTAGGGTTTACTATTCACATAGCATCACATTACCCTAGATTAGGGTTTACTATTCACATAGTAGTGAATTGAGATCATACCATCATTATGTATGAAGATTACCTCCATTCATGTCTTCACTTAGGTTAATATTCATTGATCATCATAATTAGGGTTTCCATGATCCCATTGTAAAGGATCATACCCTAATTATGTGTATTCATACATGTTGGAAGTATATTACTTGATTCTCATTCATATTAGGAGTCTTCTCTCCCCTCTTATTATTAGATGATGTTTACATCTCTTATGATTAGGTTAGGTCAATTCAACCTTGATAACATAAGTCACATTATTACGACAATGTTCATTAGGGTTTGCTTGATCAAGAGGTGTTGACTACTTAAACCCATCAAGGGTACTTTAGTAATGTTCACCATTGATCATAACATTCTTCAATCAACTAATTACTTGTTCCCTTAATGTCTTTAGATATCATTAGGATTTAGATTAATCAACCATTAAACCATCTAAGCCTTTAAAGCATTAAGCAATCTTGACCTTAAAAGACCCCAAACGGTTTTGCACTTTAAACCTCCAAACGGTTTGAAACCGCATGACCACCAAACGGTCTTGAGACCGTTTGGTCCAAACACCCTCAAAACCGCATGGACCAAAAAGTGTATTAACACTTCCAATTGAGTTAGGGTTTTCAATGTTGAACCCCTCAATCATTCATGCCATGGTTAACCATTTATCAATTGATCCAATTAAGTTAATACTAAACTGGTGTGACCCTTAATTAATCCTCAATTGATCACCAATTAGGGTTTGGATGGATTGGATTAGGGTTGGAATCGATCATCCTTCAATACTAATCAATGAAAGACTAGTTACTTTGAAACCATAGAACCATCATCCAAATTGGGTATGACCTGAACCCAAATGGTCTTGAGGTCGTTTGAATGACCTCCAAATGGTCTTGAGACCGTTTGCCCATCATATCACCAAAATCCAAGTCAACCAATTAAGGTTTGGATCATTGGATTGATCACCGAAACAACAATTGATTACACTTTAACTTAATAACATTCGATCATCAATTGCTTAACCATACTCACCCCTATACCTCCAAACGGTCTTGGGTGACCTCCAAACAGTCTTGAGACCGTTTGGCTCATCCAACCCTTGGATTCTAGTGAAATTCTATCAAGGATTGGTGTATCGAGTTGATCAACAAATCATCACTTAATTGTAATATGATTTGGTACCTTTGGACCTTCAATTGGTCAGCTATACTTAACCCCAGACCTCCAAACGGTCTTGGGTGATCCCCAAACGGTCTTGATACCATTTGGGTGATCCCCAAACGGTCTTGAAACCATTTGGGCCAATCAACCCAAAACATTATCTCATTCACTTGCAAAATCAGTATTTAGCCGATTAGGGTTCATACCACATCTTTGGATCTTCAAACACATATCCATAGTTCACCCTAGACCTCCAAACGGTCTTGGGTGACCCCCAAAAGGTCTTGAGACCGTTTGGGTGATCCCCAAACGGTTTTGAAACCGTTTGGGCTAATAAACCCAAAATCTCAAATTAACTCATTGGAATTTCAGCACTAATTTCAATTAGGGTTTGCCCAATTGATTAGCCTTCAACTCATGATTCCTTGAGAATTAACCCCTAAAATTTGGTGAGTTATTAACCAACATAATTATGAACAGTAATCGCAAACGTTCAACGCTTGGTAAATGCACTCAAATGGTTTTGAAACCTTTTTCCCAAAAAGGTCAAGTTAATCAGGTTGAAAAACAACACTTAATCCAATTAGGTTTATCTAATTGATTAGCCTTCAAATCTAGATTCCTTGGGAGTTAACCCATAAAATATGGTGATTCATTAACCAACAGCATTAGGAACAATAATCTCAAATTGTCAACGCTTGGTCAACGCACTCAAATGGTTTTGAAACCGTTTTCCCAAAAAGGTCAAGTTAATCAGGTTGAAAATCAGCACTTAATCCAATGAGATTTATCTAATTGATTTGCCTTCAACTCACGATTCATTTGGAGTTAATCCCTAAAAGTTGGATGGTTATCAAACAACATAATTATGAACTGGAATCCCAAACGGTAAACCCTTGGTCAACTCAACCAAATAGTCTTGGAGACCGTTTGCTCCAACCGACCTTGTGAAACCGTTTGCCCCTCAAACGGTTTTGCAAACCCCCAAACGGTTTTGCAAACCGTTTGGCCAAGGGTGCAAGACCATTTGCTAAAGTAACATTGGTATTCACGCCCCCTTCTTCTACCTCCAGATCCAGGTCTGTTTTTCATGGTTTTAGTAGCAAGAAAGCAAGGAAAGATGGGGGAAAGAAGAACAAACTACTTTTGCAAGAAAGAAAGATGCATAACCAAGTTTAAGGGTTTAGAGTTATAAAACCCGCCTTAGAATCTGATATAGAGCTCCAAGATCCGTAGCTTTAATGGTGGCTTGAGCTCCAGGGGTCGTCCAAGGTCCTTTCTTCAAGAATTGGATGGAGAAGATGGCTAGAAGCAAGAGTTGTGTAAGGAATACTAGCAAACCATCCTTGTAATGGAATTTCCTCCATGAATCCGAGCTAGAAGATGACCAAACATACCTAGATCAACTTGTTCGTCCTCCTCTGCTCCTAACCTACTTAGTCGGCCCAAAGCAAAAGGATGAGAAGAGGAAATGAAGGGAACGATCCCTTGATTGTGGAAAGAGCTTGCTTATATATTTTTGGGCATATTTCCAAGGCAATGATAAATACTTCTTCTCTTTTACATCTATATCCTCCACGCCCCTCTCCTACTTCTTTGTCACGTTCCTCCCTTATTATAACATGCAAACTTATCTCTCAACCTTGGTTTAGAGGAAAAGAAGCTAAACACTTCATTAAGTCATACATATATAAGTGTCATTTTGCATACATCTTGATTATTCAATTACAATGATTATCCTTCTTATATGGTTACTCAAATGAGGTGCCCCCCTAATTTTCTTTACTCCACTTGATGCTAAAAAGCATTAGAGGTACTCTAGAGGGTATATTTTACATGTTGCACCCTATGTTTTTGGTAAATTGCACTTTACACCAAAACTAGGTTTTAAAGTACAAGGATTGCTCTACAAGCTATACTTTTGTGCCCAAGCTTGGGGGATATATATCACCACATCATATTCATTCTTATGATGTCTCATCATCAGATGAACATCTTAACATGTGAAATTTGCAAGTTAACCCCTCTAATTGGGTAATTTGCACATAGGTCCCTATTAAACAAAACAATCTTGCAACATTGTTCCAAAAGGGCAGAAATGAAAATATAGATTCTTCTAAAGCTTTAATGACATATCAAGGGTCAACCACAAGCCTCTAATCATAATTTTAAGCAAAACACCTAGGGTTAGTTCATAACCCAGGTCAGGGGTGTTACAAATTATAAACCCCTAACAAGGATTTCGTCCCCGAAATCCTAGGAAAAGGAGGGACAAATTATTCATTAGTAAGGCCCTCAAGTTTCCCCATATTATCTCAAAATTAAGATGATATTATGGATTTGTAATTCACACAAAGTCCCTTTCATTAATTACTTCTTATCACTATTTATGTTTGTGTAAAGCATAAACCCTTAACATAAGGTGTCCATACTTTTGAAAGGAAGAAGCATAAAAGAACATTCTTCTAGTATCACCCAAGAATGTTTATCAAATGAGAAACATACATACCTTAACACAGATAATTCACTCAGTAATCCTTTATTTATTTGAAATGGTTCACTAAGAAAGTTTGCTAATTAATTAATTTGGAAATATTCACTGAAAAGATTCACGAAGCAATTTGTCTTAGAAGATTTCACTAAGTAAATTTACTAAGTATGTTGTCTCAAAAGCTTTCACTGAAGGAGTTCATTGAGTATGCTTACTAAGTATTTACTGAGGAAATTCAATGACTATGCTCACTAAGTATGTTTACTAAGTATATTCACTAAGTATTCACTGAGGAAATTCACTGAGTATGTTCACTAAGTATGCTCACTAAGTATGTTCACTAGGTATTCACTGAGGAAATTCACTAAGTATGTTCACTAAGTATTCACTGAGGAAGTTCACTGAGTATATTCACTAAGTATTCACTAAGGAAATTCACTGAGTATATTCACTAAGTATTCACTGAAGAAGTTCACTGAGTATATTCACTAAGTATTCACTGAGGAAGTTCACTGAGTATATTCACTAAGTATTCACTAAGGAAGTTCACTGAGTATATTCACTAAGTATTCACTAAGGAAGTTCACTGAGTATATTCACTAAGTATTCACCGAGGAAGTTCACTGAGTATATTCACTAAGTATTCACTGAGGAAGTTCACTGAGTATATTCACTAAGTATTCACTGAGGAAGTTCACTGAGTATATTCACTAAGTATTCACTAAGGAAGTTCACTGAGTATATTCACTAAGTATTCACTAAGGAAGTTCACTGAGTATATTCACTAAGTATTCACTGAGGAAGTTCACTGAGTATATTCACTAAGTATTCACTAAGGAAATTCACTGAGTATATTCACTAAGTATTCACTGAGGAAGTTCACTGAGTATATTCACTAAGTATTCACTAAGGAAGTTCACAGAGTATATTCACTATGTATTCACTGAGGAAGTTCACTGAGTATATTCAGTAAGTATTCACTAAGGAAGTTCACTGAGTATATTCACTAAGTGTTCACTGAGGAAATTCACTGAGTGTGTTCACTATGTATATTCACTAAGTATTCACTAAGAAGATTCACTAAGTATGTTCATTTAGAAGTTTCACTTAGCTTTTCTCATTAATTACCTCATACTCTCTAGATTGTTTCAGAATAATTACCTGATCAGAGTAATAAAAAAGATATCAATCGAAGATTTTCATACTTGCCTTATCTAGAATAACCATATACCTGGCCAGGGTATATAAGTATTGAGATTAGGTAGTATGTATTTTACTTATCATCATATTCCTCATTTTTTTTCATTATACACACATGATTTACCATACCAGATTATTCTTCAGGTATCACATCTATATCTCATCTTTTAATACACAATTAAGGGAGATTATAAATTGTTTTAAAGAATACTGAGTAAGATATAAATTCTTATCTCCCTTGTGTCCTTCTAGGACTTAGTCAAATGAATTCAAAAACAGCTAATTTTCATATCTTTAACACATAGAATCCTGATATGAAATATCAAAACAAAACTTATTTCATCTGACCTGTCTGGTACGTATGTCCACATCCTCTATTATTATATTGCCTCCCTTGTGAGCCTTACATACTCTGTCCTTGAGGTTGAGTCATTATTGTATTCTTGTCTGGACAATCCTTTTCCAGATGTCCCGGTTGTCTACATTGGTAACAGATCCTGGGTGCAAGTTGTCTATACGATCCAGTTACCGATGTTGATGCTATGTCAGAAGGTCTTCTTGGTATACTACTATGATCCCTACTTCCACTTGATATCCATTGTGTCTGGGTAGGAAATCTTGATATTGTTGTTGGTATAGAAAATCTTGGCTTCTTAAAACTTTCAGGACTTTGATCTTGAGGCTGGGTGTACATCTTCTTACTACTTGTCTGTTATTTCTCAATTTCTGACCTCTCTATCCTTCTTACTAACTCCACAAAGGTAGAAAACCTTTCTCTATCCTCTAAGGCAGACATAGGAGTGGCTAGTTTAGCGTTCAATCCCTTTTCAAAATGCCAAATTCTTTCTTCATCACTAACTGCCATCTGCGGAGAAAACTACAGCAACTCCATGAACTTAGCTTCATATTCGCTAACGTTCATCTGTCCTTGTATGATATTCTCAAATTGAGAGATCTTCTCATCTAGATACATCTTAGGGAAGTATCTATTGACGAATTATCATCGGAATACCTCCCATCCTATTTCTTCTCCTGGTATCTTATCTTCCTCTATCATCCACCAATTACCAGCACTCCCTTTTAGGAGGTATACCGCATGTTTTACCTTTTCAGCTTCAGGAATATCAAGGATCCTGAAAGCCTTTTCCAACTCTATCAACCATAGGTCAGCATCTGCTGGGTCAGATGTACCAGCATAGTCTATGGCTCCCACCCGGAGAAGTCTCTCAAAAGTCTTCCCGGCTCCATATCCTTCCTGATGGGCTGGTGCCCTAGGTGCAGATGGTGGCACCCTATCTGCCATGTGTGTTATGGCTGTCAGGAATTTATCAAATAAAGCATGGAGAGCTGGGTTTTCTATCTCAGCTGGGTCAATCTGGGGTTGTTCAGGTACAGGCCCCTCCCTATTATAGTCTCCTGCACCTCCTCCTGGTGTAGTAGTACTACCCTCAGCAGCATGCTCTTCATGTGATCCAAACATCTTCAAGTTATTCTTCTCCTATGAGAGCAGAAAATACTATCAGATAATCTGGAAAACACTTAGAACAAACTCAACCACCTTAGTCCTATGTCTCTGTAGACTCAGCGAACCTAGAGCTCTGATACCACTAAATGTAACGTCTATCTCGAGAAAACAAGATTAACTAATGCGGAAACGTTCACTAAGCAGCGGATTACCAAAAATCACTAAAAATTTAAAACTTTAAGTGAAGAGATCTTTAAATGGTAAATCTTTTTCATAAAGAAACATGATAAGTTATTTACAAACTGATCCATCAGTACATCTCTGTAAGGTCGTATCTCGAGATTACAATCATCAACTACCATGTTAACTATATAAGGCAAGATACAGAAATCTCGAGGTACTGGACCAAAAACTCAAAAGCACTAACTATTACTCTGAGGACCTGAGAGTACAGAGATGACACATAGGACTCTAACTACATCTATACGTGGCATAACAACCAGTGTCTCCACCTGAAACTTCACTGCAGTCCCTGGTACTGTTGATGTTGCCCTTCACCTATTGAAGGATTTCTGCCTCCTCGCCCACGTCCACCTAAAAAATATGTTTCCCATCGGGTGAGACAATTATAAAATTGTCCCAGTGAGAGATATAACTCTTCACCAGAAACATAATTATTGCAGCTTAATACAGTAAATGTACACAAAGAAGTTATATATGTCTGGGAGTAGTGAAAACAATGTTTAACAGATTAAACCATTCTTCCAATTAAAGCAATACAACTATAATTTGATAAACCCATATGTCATTAATCTTTTAAGAAATAGAAGAACATGTATGGCATTTATTTACTATAAAACCATTATTACAACATTAACTCTCTTCAGACTTAGATCATATATCTAATGTTTGACATTATTATTGGGGAGTCATGGCCTGTAGCCATACATTTTCTCACAAAGTGTTAGAATCTCAATTCCTCAACTTATCAAGTACCTTTCTAAATTTATCATCATGATTATAGAATCTAGGTACTTGAACTCATAATTTACCATTCACTAGGTATCATAGCATATCATTATACTTGAAGTATGTAAAGTAATTTCATTACATAAGATATCATAATCCTTACCTGGATATGATCACCTCTTTATGAAAACCTGCATGATCAATATTTACTAATAACATGCATATTGTATCATAACAACACAATACATGTTCTTCTCAAATTATATATGTGATACCACGGCCGTTCTACCTTGCACGATCATGCAACAAAGGACTCACCACAACCGTGTCATAATACCACGGCTGGTTTCTAGGGTTATGATTCTCATTTAATCCAAAAAGAGTTATTCCACCTCTTAAATAGATTAGGAATAGTGATTCCTATCTCATTTCTCAATCATGGAGTTTCATGCTTAAAAGCATAACTCGGAATTAGGGTTACTTGTTCATATCATCACTTCTCCCTAGATTAGGGTTTACTATTCACATAGCATCACATTACCCTAGATTAGGGTTTACTATTCACATAGTAGTGAATTGAGATCATACCATCATTATGTATGAAGATTACTTCCATTCATGTCTTCACTTAGGTTAATATTCATTGATCATCATAATTAGGGTTTCCATGATCCCATTGTAAAGGATCATACCCTAATTATGTGTATTCATACATGTTGGAAGTATATTACTTGATTCTCATTCATATTAGGAGTCTTCTCTCCCCTCTTATTATTAGATGATGTTTACATCTCTTATGATTATGTTTGGTCAATTCAACCTTGATAACATAAGTCACATTATTACTACAATGTTCATTAGGGTTTTCTTGATCAAGAGGTGTTGACTACTTAAACCCATCAAGGGTACTTTAGTAATGTTCACCCTCAAAACCGTTTGAAACCGCATGACCACCAAACGGTTTGAAACCGCATGACCTCCAAACGGTTTGAAACCGCATGACCACCAAACGGTCTTGAGACCGTTTGGTCCAAACACCCTCAAAACCGCATGGACCAAAAAGTGTATTAACACTTCCAATTGAGTTAGGGTTTTCAATGTTGAACCCCTCAATCGTTCATGCCATGGTTAACCATTTATCAATTGATCCGATTAAGTTAATACTCAACTGATGTGACCCTCAATTAATCCTCAATTGATCACCAATTAGGGTTTGGATGGATTGGATTAGGGTTGGAATCGATCATCCTTCAATACTAATCAATGAAAGACTAGTTACTTTGAAACCATAGAACCATCATCCAAATTGGGTATGACCTGAACCCAAACGGTATTTAGGTCATTTGAATGACCTCCAAATGGTCTTGAGACCATTTTCCCATCATATCACCAAAATCCAAGTCAACCAATTAAGGTTTGGATCATTGGATTGATCACCGAAACAGCAATTGATTACACTTTAACTTAATAACATTGGATCATCAATTGCTTAACCATACTCACCCCTATACCTCAAAACGGTCTTGGGTGACCTCCAAACGGTCTTGAGACCGTTTGGCTCATCCAACCCTTGGATTCTAGTGAAATTCTATCACGGATTGGTCTATCGAGTTGATCAACAAATCATCACTTAATTGTAATATGATTTGGTACCTTTGGACCTTCAATTGGTCAACTATACTTAACCCCAGACCTCCAAACCTTCTTGGGTGATCCCCAAACGGTCTTGATACCATTTGGGTGATCCCCAAATGGTTTTGAAACCGTTTGGTCCAATCAACCCAAAACATCATCTCATTCACTTGCAAAATCAGTATTTAGCCGATTAGGGTTCTTACCACATCTTTGGATCTTCAAACACATATCCATAGTTCACCCTAGACCTCCAAACGGTCTTGGGTGACCCCCAAACGGTCTTGAGACCGTTTGGGTGATCCCCAAACGGTTTTGAAACCGTTTGGGCTAATCAACCCAAAATCTCAAATTAACTCATTGGAATTTCAGCACTAATTTCAATTAGGGTTTGTCCAATTGATTAGCCTTCAACTCATGATTCCTTGAGAATTAACCCCTAAAATTTGGTGAGTTATTAACCAACATAATTATGAACAGTAATCTAAAACGGTCAACTCTTTGTCAACGCACGCAAACGGTTTTGAAACCGTTTTCCCAAAAAGGTCAAGTTAATCAGGTTGAAAAACAGCACTTAATCCAATTAGGTTTATCTAATTGATTAGCCTTCAAATCTAGATTCCTTGGGAGTTAACCCATAAAATATGGTGAGTAATTAACCAAAATCATTAGGAAAAATAATCTCAAATGGTTAACGCTTGGTCAACGCACTCAAATGGTTTTGAAACCGTTTTCCCAAAAAGGTCAAGTTAATCAGGTTGAAAATCAGCACTTAATCCAATTCGATTTATCTAATTTATTTGCCTTCAACTCATGATTACTTTGGAGTTAATCCCTAAAAGTTGGAGGGTTATCAACCAACGTAATTATGAACAGGAATCCCAAACGGTAAACCCTTGGTCAACTCAACCAAACAGTCGTGGAGACCGTTTTCTCCAACTGACCTTGTGAAACCGTTTGCCCCTCAAACGGTTTTGCAAACCCCCAAACGGTTTTGCAAACCGTTTGGCCAAGGGTGCAAGACCGTTTGCTAAAGTAACATTGGTATTCACGCCCCCTTCTTCTACCTCCAGATTCAGGTCTGTTCTTCATGGTTTTAATTGCCAGAAAGCAAGGAAGGATGGGGGAAAGAAGAACAAACTACTTTTGCAAGAAAGAAAGATGCATAACAAAGTTTAAGGGTTTAGAGTTATAAAACCCCCCTTAGAATCTGATATAGAGCTCCAAGATCCGTAGATTTAATGGTGGCTTGAGCTCCAGGGGTGGTCCAAGGTCCTTTCTTCAAGAATTGGATGGAGAAGATGGCTAGAAGCAAGAGTTGTGTAAGGAATACTAGCAAACCAACCTTGTAATGGAATTTCCTCCATGAATCCGAGCTAGAAGATGACCAAACTTGACTAGATCAACTTGGTCGTCCTCCTCTGCTCCTAACCACCTCCTTAGTCAGCCCAAAGCAAAATGATGAGAAGAGGAAATGAAGGGAACGATCCCTTGATTGTGGAAAGAGCTTGCTTATATATTTTTGGGCATATTTCCAAGGCAATGATAAATACTTCTTCTCTTTTACATCTATATCCTCCACGCCCCACTCCTACTTATTTGCCACATTCCTCCCTTCTTATAACATGCAAACTTATCTCTCAACCTTGGTTTAGAGGAAAAGAAGCCAAACACTTTATTAAGTCATACATATATAAGGGTCATTTTGCATACATCTTGATTATTCAATTACAATGATTATCCTTCTTATATGGTTACTCAAATGAGGTGCCCCCCTCATTTTCTTTACTCCAATTGATGCTAAAAAGCATGAGAGGTACTCTAGAGGGTATATTTTACATGTTGCACCCTATGTTTTGGGTAAATTGCACTTTACACCAAAACTAGGTTTTAAAGTGCAAGGATTGCTCTACAAGCTATACTTTGGTGCCCAAGCTTGGGGAATCCATATCACCACATCATATTCATTGTTATGATGTCTCATCATCAGAGGAACATCTTAACATGTGCAATTTGCAATTTAACCCCTCTAATTGGGTAGTTTGCACATATGTCCCTATTAAACAAAACAATCTTACAACATTGTTCAAAAAGGGCAGAAAAGAAAATATAGATTCTTCTAAAGCTTTAATGACATATCGAGGGTTAACCACAAGCCTCTAATCATAATTTTAAGAAAAACACCTAGGGTTAGTTCATAACCCAGGTCAGGGGTGTTACACTAGTAATGAGGCACATAACCTCCATCCCAAAACATAAAGAGCACATGACCCCCTAAAACCAAAACACTTACAAAACTATAGGGCTATTGAATTAAAAATCATGGATTAATGTAGAGGCAAGTGAAAGTACAATCACAAAAATATAATTAATGAGATTTCCATAAAAAATGGAAAATATGAAACATCCACCACATAAGTGGGAAACTTGGGTTCCATATCACAATAAGAACAACTTAGTTCAATTCCACAATAAGGGTTTCATCATGAAAAAAGTACAATTTAGAGTCAATAAAAATATTCTACAACATCTTCATATTATCTTACACACATGTTTCAACCTCTCAAAAGAAAGAGAAGTGTATATGGTAATATGTTCAAAGGACCAAGAGAGTGATAATCATGGGTAGTCTCTCAATATTGATGTAAGTGCATGCAACATAACTTGTCCAAATCTCAAAATGTTAGGGTCAAACCTATACCCACATCAGGGTATTCATCAACTTTTATGAAATTGATAATATATATTTTTTGATTAATGTGTGTGATTCAAATCATAAATTATAAATTCGTATTCTCATTATATACAATATGATTTGTATTTATTTAGATAGAGGATAATTTTCTCAATCTAAAGAATATTTTTTTGTAGTTTTCCAATAACCAAAGAATTTGTTATGAAATTTAGAAGTTAACCCTATTTACTAAGTTCCTTGGAAAATAAATGATAGAAAAAGGCAATATTACCATTCCATAAAAATCCAAACAAGGATCGTGATAGGGTTTTATTGTCCAAGTAACATGCAAAGAAATTTTCGGTCAATGAAAATACAATGGACCAAGGTCGAGATTGCCCGATGCAGAAAACAACAATAAGACAAGCGCGAGGGACAAATGAAGGATTTCAAAGGGGGTAATCTTCCTCATCACTTGATTCCTACCATGTCCTTGAGCAGATGCTCTTCTTGGCATAAGCTTGAGTTAATAATGGGTAGGAGTACTCCCTTCTCTAAAGAAGAAAGTGTAAATCATAGTGTAAGTCATGGGGTAACATACCATTGAGTCAATTGCTGGAGAAAAGGACTATTTTGGGACCGATGTGGAGATTTGTGGTAGAGAGAAGAACAATTTGGCAGTGGAAAAGAACAAGATCTTGGCTGAAATTGGTGTTGGAAAATGGTTGCAAGTGATCTTTTGGTGGTTAGAGTATATGTATTTATAGATAAGGTTTGGTTTTAGGGTTTTGATATATAATAATTTTGAGAAGGTTGGGTAGTGAATTGGGAGTTTCATGAATAAGGAAGGTTAGGGTATGAGTTAAGGCTTTCCAGGTGCAAAATTTCGTAAAGAATCCAATTGAAAAAAAATTGAGAAGTTTTGTTGATTGGTGATTGAGAAATCCACATCACAATGATCAAGTAGTTGAGCTCATACTGTACAGGCGCAATGCTCTCCTACACAATCAGGGATATTTACATCAACAAAGTAGAAAAACAAACATGATAAGGAAACATTAGGTAATTGATGAAATTAGGCGCATGATGTCTGGAGGTAGGGGAAAGTAGGATGTCAGTCGGATGATGTTTGGATCCAGGACTAGACGATCTAATGGTCAAAGTTCACATCTTTTGAAATCAAGGTTTACCATTGGTTGCTATAACAACAATCAAATAGCCAAGGGAATGGGGTAGAAGAATAGGCTGCGTGAATGTGCACACATTGGTCCCATCAAGCTTACACTTCTGATTTAATTGAGGTATAATAATATTATAGAAAGACAAACTACAAATGAGCATATCTCTCTCATCCCATCTTGGAATGGATTGAAACTGGGTGCATAGAAAATGTGAGATTGTCGTATACAAAATGAACATGAGAAAAAAGTATATATTTGCAAAAGGTTATGATCAAATTTAAGGGAAATATGATGATGTGTTACATTAAGGAAAATTTGATTTTCATCAAATTGAGCAAAATCTTAGTGCTACATGTATTCTAGATGGACTAATTATGCATCAAAACTCATTCAAACACGAAATTTGAGATGAGGAAAGGAGTTAGGTTCAAATTGGAGATTACATAAAAGGGGTGAACTTCCAGGTTTTCACACCAAATCATCAAAGTATTCTATCATGGTTTTGACCGTGACACCAAGGTTTATCTTAATTCCTCACATGGAGGAAATTTCATGTTTCAAAGCCTAGATAGTGCTGGGAAGTTGTTAAACTGCTTTTGAAACCCAAGCATAAAGAGGAACCAATGTGGTCCTCAAAGTAGCTAAGGAGGAGGAGAATTCTGACGTCAAAAATATTACCAAAAACCTTAAGTTCATCGAAACATGATCACCTAGAGTCTTCATTTAGTGTCTATGCGAGGAGAGAACAACTTCAACAACTAAGGGTTGTAGACTCCCTTTGTAGAATTTGCTGAGGGTATGATCACTCCACCCTACAATGTCAATATCATTGCAATGTCTTCATGAAGCCCTAAGTTGGACAACATATGGATGACCTCAAATCTATCCAAAACATACCAGGTCAAGGTTATTACAGACCAAACAAAGCCAGAAACCATCCTTGATTCCAATATGGAAATCTATCAGGTGTTGAAAATTGTCCTCAACTTCCTCCCCAGCAAAGACCCCCTCATCCTCAAGCTAACAATCATCCACCACCAGGCTTTCCCAACAAAAACAATCTACAAAACATTGGGAATCAAGGAAATTATTGGGGTAATTTCCAAAATGTGAGGTCTACCAAGGGCAACAACATCAAAATTTGAACCAACCACTATCAGAAATGCAACAACACATTCCCACTAATTTTGATAGTGAGAAGATAGCTTCATTGGAGTAGCTTTTGCAACAGGCCCACCAAAAGGCAATTGATGCTCAATTGGCCCACCTTATTGCTCAATAGAAAAATTCCACTGGCACTTTCTCTGACCAACTAGATAAACCTAAGAATTTAGAATAACTCAGGGCCATGACCACCCGATCCGACCTTTCGACTCCAGAAAGATAAAAACCTCCCCACCTTAATTTTGACCCAGGGGAAGATGATGAAGTGATTGCCCCACAAGCACTTACATCACCCACTGCATAGGAAGACATGCCCACCTATAAACTGTGAATGCCTTTTCCTGGACGCCCGCAGAAGACCCTGTTGGACTCTAGGTTCAACAAGTTTAAGGAAACAGTGAGGAAGTTATGCAACGATATCCCACTCTTAGACACTATGAATCAATTTCCCCAGTGGACAATTTTTTTACAAGGCTCTTCTTAACTGTATATACATTACTGAAGAATCAGAAACAATGAAGTTGGCAAGAATCACATCGGACATCATCCAAAATAAAATATCACAAAAATGCAAAAACCTAACATCCTTTGGGATCACATGCGATGTCAGTGATTCTACCAGCCAATGGAGGTAAGATGATCTCAGATCAACCATCTCCATAATTCCTTTAAGCACGTGCAAGAGAGTTGGTCTTACTGATTCACGACCCTCCCCAATGAGCATTCAACCAGTACACTCTTCCATCAACAAATCTTGTGGCATCATAGATGATGTTCTGATTAAAGTCGGTAAGTTTTACATCCCATGTGACTTTGTGGTGATGGAGATGAAATATTGTCACTACCCACTTATCTTTTGTGAGGCCTCTCTCCATTGCTAGGTCTTTGATCAATGTTGAGGCGGGACTTCTAACCTTATGAGTGAGAACTGAATCTATCGAATTCCAAGCCTCTAGAGGGAGCACAAAATAAACTAAGGAAGAAGAAGCATACTTCCGCGACTGCTTCGACCAATTTAATTAGACACAACAATGGTTCCTCGATTTTGAGACACCACCTGTTACATCCTTGAAATTTCTAGATTTCAAGTCTAAATGAAATTAGGGAACATATAACAAAAGAGTGATTTGAGGGATTTTTTTTATGATCCCCAACCCTAGACTCATAATAAATGTTCAATTTAAGTTAATAATGTACTTTTGAACATATGTGCTAATATGAGGTGATTATAAGATGCAATAGTTACCAAATCCTCAAGTTTGGTGATTAAGAATGTAACTAACCTCACAGAGCCTTTAGAAGGCCGAAGATGTGATTCATGGGCCTTAGGGTTACTTTTCAGCCCAATCCGATAATCAAAGTTTACATATGGGTCCCTAAGATATGTTTGTATGTGTTATTGATATTTGTGACCGTAATAGATATCCAAGATAATATATGGCTTAGATAATTAATTGAAGGATTACACACCCTTTTCTTGGAAGTCGAATAATGGAACAATATGTAAGTTTCCTAAAGAAAATAGGAAATATGGTTTAAAGGAAAGGATAAGTTGGTATATAAAAGATAACCCCATGAACCGTGATAATGTAGTATGATTGGAAAAAGGATTTAATGAGTTTCCATGTGGGGAGGATACTTAGTTTAAAGGATATACTAAGGAGAGAGAAAAAGGGATTAATATAAGGAAATTAAAAGGGAAAGCTTTGTACTTGTATTGCAAAGGATAATAAAATTGACATGTTTTATTATGTTGGATCTTCGTTGTAAGCTAAGGAAAAGAGAGAAGGGTAACGTGAAGGAAGATATATATATATATATATATATATATATATATATATATATATATATATATATATATATATATATATATATATATATATATATATACATTGGGAGGACTTTTCATTAGGTGAGGTGAGGGTGTGCTTTCCCTTGTCCCTTTTCACCATCCTCTTCCTTGCTTAGGGTTTTCCCTAGGATCTTCTTTCCCTTTCCGGCCATCACAATCACTGTTAGTGCTTCATCATGTCCAACCGTAGGCTATAGAGGTGATCCAACAAGTCATGGCTGATAAACTCTAATGAGCAAGATGATGGAGGTTTGTGAAGAACCTAAGAAACCATGGCCCTCCTAGGAGTGCCCAGACTCCTCTTGCTCCTCTCTTGAACCCACAATGGCACTTTCAGACCTGCAAACCTTAGAGTGATGAATTTGGTTGGTAGTAGAACACTCTACGTGAACTCTCTCGCACCCTCCTGAATACTACAAAGAGGGGACATGTCTTCCTATAGTATGCGGCCCATGCCCTACCGCAATGGTCGCCCGCCTTTTGAAGGCCTGATTCAATGATGATCACTGACAACAACACTCCAGGTAGGGGTATCTCTCCTCTCATATTAGTTTTGTAGGTTGGAACGTGCCTTATTCTCGTGATCCTAATCACCGAGACCTGTAGCTTGAGACCAGTCGGGTCTAGTAGGTCCCTGTAGAGGCACCAAAGCCTACCTAACTCCCCGATGTCGAGGCAAAGAGGGTAGCACGGTGGTTGGCCCGTTAGGGTTTGGGTCCCTGCTACTGTCATGGGGTTAGGGGTCATCTACCCTAACATGTGCATGTAACCTATAAGTGTATAAGGGTCTTTAACCACTAACTCAAAGGGGGGCACCGGGTTGTTTTAATTAAACATGGGATGCTGATGTGTTAGCGCATGATTGGTACAAATGAGTTTATTCTTGCAAATAATCTAGTTAATTATTGGTAACTCTATATATAGAAAAACTATATATCAAATTGCTTAGAAAAATGAGAGGAATCCAAAGAAAATATAATCAGAGTCTAAATAGGATCCCTATTCCAAAAGTATAGGAAATACATGTGTTAATGTGTTTAATAGAAAGGAAAAACCTAGGTTTGCCTTAATCTGATGCTTAATTGAATAGATTCGTTCATATTAAGCTAAAACCTGATCTTGCTATGTATAATGAAGAAATTCATGATAATGAAGAATGGTTGATGTTCCTAGATTAATAATCATGTACATACTATTTAGGGTTTTAAAACCAATGTTGACATCTTGCTATGATCTAATGCTAACAATGTGATCTAGATATCATGAATAGACTAATATGCTTAAGATGATGATTAGGGTTTTACTTAATATGCATAACTGGGCTTGTAATCTTAGAAACCATGATATGATTGAATTAGGGTTTGTAACCCTAATCCCTATTCCAAAGATGAGATAACCCTAAACTCTAGTTTAGGAGTACATCTAGATCTGATTAATGTAATTCAAATACATGGTGACACATATGTAGTATGTATATTTTAGATTGAATGCTTTGTTGCTTGGATGTTTGGATACACTCTTAAAGTACATGTGATATATTCTGCATGGTTTTTGCAATGGCATAAGGTACGTGGTTACACTTATGAATACATGTATCGAATTCAGAGATTGCTGAGGTTTCTGGATGGGATAGAACAAATGATAAACTACTTGCTTGTTTATTTATTTCATGCAAACTATAAAGTTCCGATGAGTATCATGTAAAGTAAATAACAATATTTTGAACCCGAGGTTAAACTGATCTTAAGGGTATACGAGCTCCGGAGGGACAGTGATTACACTTGAGGTAGTAGACCAGATATGGGTTAAAATATGAAAATAAGTTTATGTTCTTATGGGAAAGATAAAGATGTTTTCTTATGTGTATGTGTGATTATTGGATGAACCCACATACAAGTATAGAAATATACTGACCACGTATTTGTTTGTCAGCATTTTGGGTATCATGTATACTTGATTTGTGGAAATGAGGTTATAGATAAAGATGTTGATGACACTAAAGTTATTCATGGAGGTTGAGATATAATGGTATATCATCATACATGTACATGTAAACTCTTTCTAAAATTTATGTAACTCCTTAAAGGATATTTTTATGCAAACATGTAACTATTTGTTCATTAATTGGGATAGTTTACTATTTTGTATTATTTATTGAATCTGATCATGGAATTTATGAGTAATGATTCACAACTTTAAGGTATTTTAGATACTCAAAAGTGTGGGTCGTTACATCACCAGTAGTTGAATCTTGTATCTCCTTTGAGGACAACCACATCACTAAATCAATCACCCCATGATGATAGTTGTTGAGGTGTCCCCATCTCCTATCCCCACCTTCTTACCACCCACCCAAGAGTTCCCCTATTCACAACCTCAGGATACACCCACCTTCTCTCCCCCTCTTCATTTAAAGCACTAGTCTATGATTCTCACTAGGCCCCTCAAGAGCTATCACTACCCATTACAACTCAAGAAACAAAACTTATGGTCAATGAAGTTCTCATTTATCATTTTTTTGACCCGACCCACATTATGGTGGGATGACCAACCATCATGTCAAACCCCAATTTTTAAAGAAAATTTAAATCTTAAAATGGAATTTTCCTAAATAACAATAGTTGAGGAGTTTAATGTAAAAGACCATGAAATTTTACTCCTTTTCAAAAAATAAGGTAAGAAAGTAAAATGACACTCAAAATAGTTTACTTTTTATATATTTGCATAAGGTGTGGTGATTAACTTAAAATGTCTTCCTTTTCACTTTTCTCTCTCCTCTAATATAATATTTTTCATAAAATCATAAGAAGAAATGTAATTTGAATCTTGAAAGTAGGATATTCATTTACTTGGTCGTTTTTAAGTCAAAGGAAACAATTATGAAAAGATATTACACTTCATTTAAATTTTATGTATAAAATTGAAGGATAATGACTTTTATTATATTAATTGACATACAATGGAAAAAACATAAATCTAAGTATATATGAAGAATCTAGACTCCTTATTGGACATGTCATCCAAATTTGATCAAGTTTTGACCACATTTGACCGTCCAAATGAATTAAACAAGTTACCATATAGTTCTAACTAAGATTTAATCAAATTTAATTCAATGCATTTATTAAAACTAATATTATGGATTCTCCTCTTCTCAAATGGCCTATTTATTTGCTTTCTATCACATGCATGACATCTAACTAGTGCTATTTAATCAAAACTCAATTTGATGGTCCTGCAAACATACTTTACCTCTAATAGTTTCATAGTCAGAACTAGGTTCTTGTGCTTCCCTTCATCGACCTCTGTCTCCCCCATTATTTGTCTATTTCATGATATTTTGTGCCTCTGAGTTCGTCTTCCTCTCCCAAACCAAACAAGATCTTGCTCACCCTCTCTCTTGGTCCATTCAAGAAATGACAAATGAGATTTATCACTGTGTCTTTGCCTCCAAGTAGAAGATGTCGTTTGTGTGTCTTGTCTACTCGTATTTTGATCCCAAAAGCACCACCTACCCAAGAGCGTTCTTCATCCTCTGTTAATTGATACCTAGTAGCCCCAAAATCTACCACCTTCTCCTCTTCTTCTTCGGCATGTACCGCTTCACTGTAGTCAACTCTGCCCCCTCCAGTTCAATTGATCACCCAGTGAGCTTTGTTGGTGACCTATCTTTCCCTGCCTATCATCTTCTTGCCCTATATTAAGCTCTAGTTTTTGTACCCTATAAGAGCCATTACCTACCCTCATTGGCGCTTACACCCAAGTGATTCAAGAATCCTATGGCCAAGGTAACCGATCACCGACCCTCGTTTGACCTCCACAATCATTTTCTGAGTCTCAGTAATCTTCCTTTCGATTTCCCGCTGGGATTTGATGAATTATGATTTCTTCCCCTATTTGTATTGTTTCTCAGAAGAACCAGTGAGTGAAGGGTCTTCTTGTCCATGCAGTAGTTTCTCTGACTTTACCTTGGCCTCACGAAGTTACTTGGCTTGTTTTCGAGTATCCTTTGAGAAGTTATCCTAGGTTACTTTCTTTCTGGAAGCTCCTTAGCTGTGGCCAAAGCTACATATCTTCCATGGATCGCAGCATAAGAATACATGCCATCAATCGAACATGGAGGCCCCATGATTCTATTCAAACATTTTTTGTTGCAGGGGTATTTTATTCTATTCACACACTTTTTTTTAACAGCCGCACCCATTGATTATGTCTCAATGACATCCTTGCCCCTGTTGATTTAATTATGTCTAGCATAGGCCTAAGATTTTCTGGTACTTTAGCTTTTTATTTACATTGGATGATTTTACACCTTAAATAGATGTCACAATATAGTTTTCTGAATTTTGATTGGTCCATTTTGCAAAATTCTTAGCTTTTGCATATGGCCTCAGAAAATGATTGAAAATTTTTCGTTGGAAAGCTCTTTTGATTTTCTATTGATTGCTATTGTTTTCAAACATTGTTATTCACATTACATCTCTTTAAAAATCCAAATACCATGATTAGTGATTAAAGATTATAAACTCATGAAAATATTATAATGTTAATCAAATTGCTAGTGGTTAGTGGCTCAATTAAGTCATAGGACTTGACCCCAAGGAGGTCTACTCTAGGTAAGCAGGCCATGCATATTTGGCACAAGTAATTTTGGTTTAATGCATGCTAATTTATGATTATACACATTAGTTGATTTCATGAATTATGAATTTTTCTTCAATAATTCATCATGTATACCTATCACTGTTTGCTTGGTTGTTGACTTATATTTTATGGTAAACATTAATTATAATTATGATTAGATTAATGAATCATGCTCAAGAAGGGGAAACCCTATTATGATTTACAAGGGAGCCATCATGGCAATAAGAGGGAGAAATCCCATCATATTAATGTTCAAGGATCACGTTAATGTTAATGTTAATGTTAATGTTAATGCCAATGTTAATGTTATGATAATTTGAAGTAAATTAATTTTTATATGCTTCTCAAATCATGGACCTCATGTTCTCTTAAGTGGGTGTCATTGATAGATGCATATATTTATTGTTCAATTAATCATGTTTAAAGTTACTCAATGAAAGTTTAAGATAATCCATGTTCAAGTTTATGTCAAGTTATTTCATTTCAATTTTACTCATGTCAAATTATATTTAAACTTATGTCATATAAAGTGCCAGATACCACTTACTGATATGATGTTTGTTTATGATGGATGGAGACACAATGTTTGCAGGACATGGAGCAAGTGAAGGACAAAAAGGAAAAATCAATACTAGGAGATCTTCAAGATTTTTCTGGCGGTGTGCCATTTACCAAACTGATCCAGAGATTTAGATGTATTGTATCATGTTTAGCCATGTCACAAAGTAGACTAGTTTACATAGATGAACATTATGTAGTTTCCTTTTGTTAAGAACTATGTATGAATCAATTTTAAACCAATGCAAAGTGTTTCATTTACTTTAATTGCATGATCTTCATAGTGTGACACCCCCATTGAGTAAGAATGCTTCCTCTCATGTGATGTGAAAAGTGGGGTGTTACATTATGGTATCAGAGTGATTTTGGTAAATGTCTAGTAGGAAAAGTTGATTCTCATTAGTCACCCAAAATAAAGATGTGAGATTAGGGTTTAGAAATGGATTCCCAAGGAAAGATACGGTGACCTAGAATGATTAGAGTTTTCACATTATAGAGAATAGAGAAAGATGTTTACCTAGGTAGGATCTCAAGTACCAATGTAACCCTATCTAATGAGATTGCGTTGCCATTCTCAATGGTTATGGCCAGCCAATTGAGAATCAAAGAGGGATGTCATTAGCATAAATCCTTTTATGCATTTATCCTTTTTACTGGTCCATGTGGTATGGGACACTTGTATTAGTAGGTGCCCTAAGGGTATGTTCCTGATCTCTGGGTATGTTCCTGATCAACACATATCTAGGAATGTAGGAGGCACTTAACTTTAAATAGTCATCTACACGTAAAGATAGAGAGTCATGACAACATCAAGGGTAGGTGCCCTAAGTGTAGTGACAAGTTTGCTTTCATAGACCCTAAGTATAAGCTGAGAAGATGAGGCATGTTGTAATAGATCATTCATGTACACATGAACCTTTTATGAAATATATTTTTAATGCAAATTTTACTCTATATAACATTGAATAAAGAAGTAAGAAAATGGGTAGTAGCCTTGAACATGTCGAGAATGAAATTTGTTTTAATGTGGGTAGAATTGTCGCACCCCAATTTTCAAAGCCAATTTAAATATTAGAAAGGGGATTTCCTAAATAACAATATTTGAGGGGTTTTAAGTTAAATGACCATGAAATTATACTCATTATATAAAAACAAGGTGAGAGTAAAATGAGGCTCAAAATAGTTTTACATTTTATATATATGCATAAGGTGTGACAATGAACTTAAAAAAACTTCCTTTTCACTTTTTTCTATCCTCTAAGTAAATATTTCCATAAAAGCATAAGAAGAGATGTAAGTTAAATCTTGAAAAGAGGATATTCATTTACCATCTCATTTTGAAGTCAAAGGAAACAATTATGAAAAGATATTACACTTTATTTCATACATAACTCAAATATAATGAATTTTATTATATTAATGGAAAAAATGTAAATTTAAATGTATAGGAAGAATGTAGCCTCCTTATTGGATGTGTGATCCAAATTTGGTCAATTTTTGACTACATTTGACCCTCCAAATGAATCAAATAAGTTACTATATAGTTTTGACTAAGATTTAATCAAATTTCATTCAATGTGTTTATTAAAACCATTGTTCCAGATTCTCCTCCTATCATGCGACATATTTATTTACTTTCCATTTTAGGTGTTCCATCTAATAGCTACTATTTGATCAAAACTTGATCGGACGGTCCTACAATCGTCCTCTACCTCCAACGATTTCACATCTAGAACCAGGTTCTTGCACTTCCCTTTGTTGGCCCCTTTCACCTCCATTTTTGGTCCGTTCTATGAGATTTCTATGCCATTGAGTTTGTTGTCCTCTCCCGAATCAAACAAGCTCTTGTTCACCCTCTCCTATGGTCAATTTAAGAAATGCTCAATTAGGGCTATAGTTGTGTCTCTGACTACAAATAGAATATAACGTCTGTGTGCATCTGTAATGACCCTGCCTCCTAGTTAGCCCCAATTAAGGGAGACCAAAATGTCAAATCCGTTATCCCAATTTTCCAGATCAATGGTTCGAAAAATAATCAATAATAATTACTAAATTCTACCAAAACTATACTGGAAAGATGGAATAAAGTAAAACTGTGCATACCTTTTTCAAAAACTGGGATGTCTAACTTCTATCCATTACTGGAGTCTATTCTTACTAATGCTCCTTGCACTTTAATTCTTATTTTCACAATGTGTCACTTTACTATTTGTCCCTTTCAATATTGTACCTAAAATGCCGACAAACAAAATGTCAGTTAGCATAAATGAATATGTCGATATGTGGGGACAACCAAAATTTCACATATATTGCTAACAACCTAAATATCACAATCATGTTAATTAACAATCCAATTTACATCTTCAATGTGAAATTCTCCACCACTTTTTCCCTAACCCTGGAATACCCTGTTTAGGGTTTCTCTTTTGCAATAGACTTAAGGCCACCTTCTCCATCCTGGGCATGGTGCCTGGGGTTACCTCTCATGGTGCCCATTAGTCATGCAATATCATAAGGCCACCTTCTCTATCGTGAACTTGGTGCCTGGGGTCACCTCTCATGGTTCCCATTAGTCTTCCCTATTGGGCTAGACCTCATTGCATCATACATCAGGATGGCATTTAGGTGTGAGAACACACACTTGTATCATAATTTTGATAATCATAGTGACTCTATGAATTTGCATATATGAACATCCAAGAAGATAGGTTGCATTCAATTCGATCAATCATCTGAGAAATCTCTGTGAAACTAAAGCGGTTAATCATAAATAACCACATAACTGATTCAGAGCAACTTGATGTCCAAGCAAGAATAATCAAGAACATTCAATCAAGCAATCAACAATATCATGACATTAATGAATAACATCCATGTGTCATTGATTTATTCAAAACATTCCCAAGATTGACTTGGATTCCACCTTAGGATTTCTAGGCCAACTTTAGGGTTTTAGCCTCCACAAAGCTTTTATCACGTTTAATGCTCTTTTGGTCCACAAACTCCGATCTCAACATCATAGGCACAATAGAATTTCAATTAAGTCTATTACATCTCTTTTACACTAAAACTACCATCTTTATCCTTTTAAGTTATGTCACAATCATTAAGCCCAATTATCATGTTCAGTTTCTTTCGAATTGACAACTCATATTTCATTATAGTCCAATTCACATATGAACGCTATTTATCACTAATTCCACATTTATCCACTAGGAAACCGTAATTACCAAATTAAGGGTATTTATCCACAATTAGAAATTTTTATACTCAGAATAGCTTAGAATCATATATCTCAGCTTTATTCATGGATTTGAACAATTAAAGGCATTAATAGTCATAATTACCAAAATTAGAGTTTCAAGGCCCATTAAAGCATATTCATGCACATGTAACGCTACATTAATCAAACTACACATAAAGATCATCCTTTTGGATCTAATGTGTCTATTTTTATAATCAACATTTTAATATTGATTAAAAATACCCAAAATACCTTTCTCAATCTTATTAACATCAATATTAGGGTTTCTTAATCATTAATGCATTAAAATTGAAAACTTTAACTACTTTTAGAATTGCAAGAGGAATTAGGCTCTAAAACTATTTTTAATGGTTTCTTCATATTTTTCTGAGCAACTTTCATATATTATATGTACCAATCTAAGCTACCATTAATTAAATACAAATTTTGCAAGATTCACTTACTTGGACCAATGAGAGGCTGACACGTCAGCCATCCCATGTAGCATAACTCGGCTGATACATAACAGAATGACTCTTATACCCCCGTGCGGCTTCTTGGTTCTGTAATATTCAGAGGGGCAATTCCATCCCATGCTACTTAGGTCATCTTCTACCTCGCGTCGCACGCTGCTGCCGCCACTGTAGGGGTTGGTGTGGCTTCGCCTCCCATTCCCCGACCCCGAAGGCCACCAGGGAAGGTTTGCCTACCTCCATCACACCTCCACACATCTAGGGATGCCCTCTGCTCGTGGCCAGAGTGGCTAGCTCATGCTGGCCGAGTCTGCAACTTGTGGCCAACCTTCCAGCCGTGTTGTTGCTGTTGTGCATGGGCTAGGGCACGGTGATGATGGTCGAGTTTCTCTTCGACAATGTGGGGCATTTTGCTTCCAGCGCAACCCCTACATGGCTCCTCATTGCTCCAGGGGTTGTACTACTCCCTATGTTAGGGTTTTGAGCAAAAACAAGGTGGAGAAGAGGGTAGGATGCCCAAGATCCTATTGGATTTGAGGCTAAGGGTCCAACCCTTATATAGGGGAGGTTAGCAATGCCCTAACATGCTTGGCCACGAAGAAAACTAGGCCCCTTTATCTATAGGAGACCTCCTTTCCTTGTTTAGGTGTAACTCCTCTTTTAATTATTTCCTTGTTAATCCATATTCCTCAGTTATTAGGGAATCCGAAAATTATTACTTTTACTCTCTTTGTGTTAGGATTTTAATCCATTGGCCACGAAGTTTTACTTCCTTCTAGCAAATAGTATCTCTTTTTGATAACACCAAAAAGTCATTAACTATATAACACATTATTCTCATATTAAGGATTTTTGTATTATTTGAATTTTCTCTTCCTTCTATTCATACCTTCTCCATTGGGACTCCATGGACCCCAAGAAATCCTAGGAATTCGAAATTCCTTTATAAGGATACTTCTTATCTTTCTAGATGCATCTACATCCTTTATTCCCCATTATATCATTATTCATTTTATTAAAAGATTTCTTTTAAAGGATATCTCTTCATCTTTAATTTCCTTTTTCCTCTTTTCCTATTTCTTCCATTAGAAATAAAATGTAAATGAAATTTACTTAATTGTGGCCATCAATGCCACTTTCTATAGGTTTCTATGTATTTCTCATAAATATATTGCTTAATATCCATTATCTTTTACCTTTTTATATTATCTGGACTTTTCCTCTTTTGTTCTCTTTTATATCCATTTTTGGATTAACATAATAGTAGGAATCACAAAATTCCTATCAAAAGGGATATTTGCAAAGAAATCCATTCTTTGATGCAAAGCATACAACCTTCTCAATTCAAGTCCATATTCATAAAGTGATTACATTTCAATTATGAAAACGCATGTAAAATTGAGGTCGTAACATCCTTCCCCTCCTATAGGATTTTGTCCTCAAAATTCCATCGAACATACAAAAAGCAGGATAAGACTTCCTCATGTCCATCATGGCTCCCATGTGGCTTTACCCTCTCCATGGTGCTTCCCAAGAACCTTCATCATCTTATATTATTACATCTGTGTTCTCTCTCACCTTAGTATCTTGTACCCTCACAGGTGACTCAAGACATATCAACCTCTCTCTCGAAGCTTAATAGGTTCATGGTTCAGTACATGGCTCGGGTATCTCACATAGTTCTCTAGATCGGACTCATAGAACACATCATACATCATGTTATCCTGAGGGATAATGATACACACAAGCATCTCCACCAATCCATCTCAAATGGACCCATGTATCGGGGACTCAGCTTTCTCAGCTATAGCTCAGAGGGGTCAGATTATCATATCACATATTCTTCCACAGTGAACTGCATGTCAGTCTGCTTCGCATCAGCTCATGACTCATGTCGCCCCTGGGCTTTCTTAGCCATCACATGATCAAAGTAACTTCATCTACACTCACTGTGGTCTCTCTGACCTTCACAAGGTCTTTCCACTGACATCATCTATATGAAGTGGTGACCTACACAACCTCCCATACAAAGCTTCTTACATCCTGATGCTGGCTATGGTGGCTATCATCACAACTTTCATAGGATGAGAAGTTTCACCATATATCACCATGAACGAGCACACACGCTCTCATCAGACCCTCTAGTCTAGATCATGCTAACCATCAAATAGGGGTGATAAGCTGTACTAACATCGAGTTCTTCATGTACCTACTTCCACCTCATGGAAGTGAATCTTTAGATCATACTCAAGAACGTTTGAACTCACATCATGGTGTAGTTGAACCATCTCTCTTACATGTAGTTCAACCGGATCTGTCTCCTGATAGTATTCTCTCTTTCTCTTAGATTATGTCATCTAGGTAAGGTGATCTACCATAACCCATATTGCATCTTGACTTTCCTCGATCCATGGGAGACTTACCACACCATCCATAGTGATGAACTCACATTCCCCCTTGGGGACTCTTTATCCTCTATATCGACTCAATGGGTTACTGGTTTTCATCCTTCACCTCCTAGCATGAATGGCGACAAGCCACATGCAACTCTGTACACTTCTTCATTTTAGCCATCCAAAGTACTACTGCAACTTACTATCTTAGTAGTACCACAGTGTATGATGAACTTAAAATCATGATCTCCTGTATGTCATGATTTCTCAAGGTTGATTCCTCAGAAACCCTAAAACACTCTAATCATGGGGTTCATCACCTTCTTTTCCAAATAAGTGCATTTGAGGTTCTACAACCATCCTTCTATCACATCAAGCCCTAGGATGGCTAACCAAGTAGCCACTAACGCGATCAACGGATCTCGTTACATCTGAGTGTTAGCCAAACATATCTCACAACCTAGGGTTCACCTAGCCACCTCTTCCAGCCTTTCCACTAGGAAGCTACCTCTCAACAATAACATCCATTACCACCTTTCATCCTTATGTACTAGGTAACAGTGAAGACATACACCTCCATGTATTCCACTTATTATCTCATCTCGGACTTTAGGTATACATTTATCAGCAAAACTCAGAGTTCATCCTCTTGTTTATCAACTCAAACTTATATAACTCATAAATTCCATATAGCTCATGATAAGAACATCCTTATAAGATGACTACCTTAGTTCTCTTAGTGTTTGTAAACCATCCACACATTGTAAAATCCAAAAGGGTATGTTATTATCTCTATTCCCATACATTGTAGCAATGTTTTAGCTCACATCATCATTATCCTTAGTGTATGGTGTGCATGCTACCCTATCTCTCACCCCCATAACGAGAGGAAATAAGCATTTGGCAGCCGTCCAAACACAAAGTTCTTCCCATTCTAAGAGTAGAGATGGTGCACCCTACATCACCAACACACCTTCCAATCTAAGTTGAAACGTGCATCACATGTCTCCACATCATGAACATTTCGATATTAGGTTTTCTTCTGTGGAAAATTGGTCTCCAACACACTTGGGTTATCACACAATCCTTAGTCATCTCCCCTAGGTATGTAGGGTGTCGTCACTTTGGGGTCATCCCTCTTCCCTAATGCATCTAGAGAGTGCTCTCCTCATCTGCCCTTTGGGTCCCATGAATTCATGAAGGTGATCAATCTCCTAACCCATGGTCCTTAGACAATGATAGATGTTACCTCCCAACCCTATGGTCTTATGCAACTAGGGAATTAGGCAACTCCTACACCCATCGGTCTTATCCCTACCTGACCCTGGAATAGACTTAGGATTCTAACATAATACATACCCAACTTGAAACCTTACCCAAGTCTCCATCATCTCTCTCGACATTCGTGGTCTAACTTACATCCTCTCATAGGGATCATGGCGACCTACCTACCTCGGTCAGGCCCCATATTGGCTACTTCCATGGTAACACATCCACATGCCCTTAGAGATGGTTATTTATGGGTCTGTAGGTTCATCCTCATACTATATACTCTCCACATAGCTTCTCAAGATCCTACGAGACCTATTTAGGTTACCTCGAACCCAACAAAAGTTGGTACATCCCTTACAGAAGTGTCCCTCTCACAGGATGGGAGAAACTATATCCTGATAGTAGCAAGGGTCACAAACGTCCCTATGTCCAGGGTTTACATCAACACGAGCATGCTTAGTCCTATCAAGGTACTAAGGCACGTACCTAACAAACATACCACATACTAAACCTTACTAGGTCTCCATGGTAGGTCATACTTGTTCTCATTCCTCAATATTGGACCATCATCATACATGCCCATGTCACCAACCTATATGTGAGAGGTTCATCAAACATATGCCTTAGTCTAAGGGGTTTCCTTTTCCTCTAAACATGAGGAGTGTCATGCTCCCATGCGTAAGAACTCAAGCATCCGTTTGAGCATCAGGTGCAACAAGAACTACTTCTTCCCCTCTTTAGGTCTAGGAACCCTAGGTTCACTTTTCCGCATCAGCCGTCTAACCGCATGCTCATCTTTCCAACCATGAACCAAACATATACAAGGTATATCATGCACGTCCTATAATCCTTCCAGTTGAACAACACCTCAGAGTTGAACCCTCCTCAAGGACAAACAACTAGGTATGAGGTCTTCCAACCTGATACTATACCTTCTCAAGGTCTAAGGAACTTTTCTTCCTATCCTTAGATGGTAAGGTAGACACCTACAACTTCCATAGATTGGTTCAAGAAGTCTGTTCCCCTTTCTAGGGTTTGGTTCCTCTAAGAGAAACCTAGATACCACAAGCCTCCAAGGATCATGCATGAGACAATCATAACCATCTACTTAGGTCATACATATCTGACTTCTCAGGGTTCCTTATATCCCGGAGTCCAAGTTTCCAACCTTCTTGCTCGGGTCTCACTCTCTTTCTCTCTAGAGCTTAACCCTACAAACAACCTTACCACTATAGGTTCTCTCTCTAAGGTGGATCAAGCTCACATGTATACCCCTACATGGGTGAAACCTACGTTCGCTCAAGGTCATCCACAACTCTTTATGCTTATCTCATAAGATATCCAACATGCCCTTCTGGCCCGAGTTTTAACCTAATGCCATCACTACTGATGTACCCTAGGTGAATACTCTTCCATGCTCATATAAACCCATAAGGGTTCTATATGGTCATCACTAACCTCATCAATGAAGGAGTTATCCTACACCCTAACATGCACAACCCTACTATGGTTGGGTTGCCCAAAAGACACTAGGTCAATGAAACTCACATAGCTCATACTTGTCATAGGTATCCAAAACCAAAAGCATGTCAACCCACACACATGATCAACCATGACATCTAACTCATTATGTGATCTCTCTCTAACCACAACTTCGGGTTAGGGTTAGCATCATCCTCAGAGGATGCACCATGTCTCTACCTTTAATGGAGGTTTCTGCCTCCAAGATCAACTCTCTATTCATCCTCCTAACAAGAAGGTCTAACATCAGGTCTCTTATGAGGTATGACAACACATGTCATACAACCCTAAGCATGCAACTAATCTTTAGTCTATGCTTAAACTATTACGCTTATGTCCATGACATCTTATTTACATGCTTTTCATTAATTTGGTGGAGGATTCTTTAACCTTATCATATGTACCCTACCCTCAAGAGGGTGAGGAAGAAAGAGAGAAAAGCCTAAAACTAAGAATCTTAATTGAATTAGGGTTGAGAAGGGATGAAAATAGATGAGAGAGTCCTAAAGGTATCTTATTTTGAGTCTAAACCTCAGACATTGGCCAGGCAGTCACACTACATCCGAGAGTCCTCATGACCGACTGGAGGGACAGAGGAAAATATTGCCAGCCCCCGGACCGTGATCCTTTTCTAGACACCTCTGTCATCGAAAAATCCTCTAATAACTCCCTTGGGTTCTACATAGTTTGTAAATTTTAATAATTACAAAAGATTAAATGAGGAACCAAGGATCTGATACCAAATGTAACTACCCTGCCTCTCGATAACCCCCAATTATGGGAGACCAAAAGGTTAGAGTTGTTATCCCAATTTTCTCGATCAATGGTTTGACAAATAATCAATAATAATTACTAAATTCTACCAAAACTATACTGGAAAGCTGGAATAAATTAAAACTTTGCATATGTTTTTCAAAAACTTGGATATCTAACTTCTATCCATAACTAGAGTCTACTCTAACTAATCCTCCTTTCACTTTAATTCTTATTTTCACCATGTGTCACTTTACTATTTGTCCTTTTCCATATTGTACCTAAAATGCTGACAAACAAAACGTCGGTCAGCATAAATGAATATACCGGTATGTGAGGACAACCAAAATTTCACATATATTTCTAAAAACATAAATATCACAATCAAGTTATTTAACAATCCAATTTATGTCTTCAATGTGACATTCTCCACCACTTTTTCCCTAACCCTAGAATACCGTCTTTAGGGTTTCTCTTTTGCAATAGACTTAAGGCCACCTTCTCCATCCCAAGCTTGGTGCCTGGGGTCACCTGTCATGGTGCCCATTAGTCATGCAATATAATAAGGCTACCTTCTCTATCCTGAGCTTGGTGCCTAGGGTCACCTCTCTTGGTGCCCATTGGTCTTCCCTCTTGGGCTTGACCTCATTGGATCATACATCAGGGTGGCATATATGTAGGTGCGAGAATACACACTTGTATCATAACTGTGATAATCATAGTGACTCTATGAATTTGCGTATATGAACATCCAAGCAGATAGGTTGCATTCAATTTGATCAATCATCTGAGAAATCTCTGTGAAACTACAGTGGTTAATCATAAATAACCACATACCTAATTCAGAGAAACTTGATGTCCAAGCAGGAATAATCAAGAACATTCAATCAAGTAATCAACAATATCCTGAAATTAATGCATAACATCCATGTGTCATTGTTTTATTCAAAACATTTCCAAGATTGACTTGGATTCCACCTTAGGATTTCTAGGCCAACTTTAGGGTTTTATTAGGTTTTTAGCCTCGACAAAGCTTTTATCACGTTCAATGCTCTTTTAGTCCACAAACCCTAATCTCATCATCACATGCACAATAGAATGTCAATTAAGTCTATTACATCTTTTACACTAAAACTACCATATTTATCCTTTTAAGTTATGTCATGATCATTAAGCTCAATTATCATGTTCGGTTTCATTTGAATTGACAACTCATATTTCATTATAGTCCAATTCACATATGAGCCCTATTTATCACTAATTCCACATTTATCCACTAGGTAACCTATTTACCAAATTAAGGGTATTTATCCACAATTAGAAACTTTTATACTCAGAATATCTTAGAATCATCATATGTCAACTTTATTCATGGATTTGAACACTTAAAGCCATTAATAGTCATAATTACAAAAGTTAGGGTTTCAAGGCCCATTAAATCATATTCATGCACATGGAACCCTATATTAATCAAACTACACATAAAGATCATCCTTTTAGATCTAATGTGTCCTTTTTTATAATCAATAGGTTAATATTGATTAAAAACACCCATCATACCTTTGTCACTCTTATTACCATCATTATTAGGGTTTCTTAATCATTAATGCATTAAAGTTGAAAACTTTAACTACTTTTCGAATTGCAAGAGAAATTAGGTCTAAAACTATTTTTGATAGATTCCTCATATTTTTCTAAGCAACTTTCATATATTATATGCACCAATCCAAGCTACCATTAATTAAATATGAACTTTGCAAGATTCACTTACTTGGACCAATGAGTGGCTGACACGTCAGCCATCCCATGCAGCGTAACTCGACCGATACAAAATAGAATGACTCTTATACCCCCACACGAATTCTTGGTTCTGCAATACCTGGAGGGGCAATTCCATGCAATGCCACTTAGGTCGTCTTCTACCTCACGTCGCACGCTGCTGCCGCCACCGCAATGGTTGGCGTGGCTTCTCCTCCCCTTCCCCGACCCTGACGACCACCAGGGAAGGTTTTCCTACCTCCGTCGCACCTCCACGCATCTAGGGATTCCCACTTCTCATGACCAGAGTGGCTGGGTCATGATGGACGGGTCTGCAACTCACGACCGACCTTGCAGCTGTGTTGCTGTTGTTGTGCATGGGCTAGGGTATGGTGACGATGAATGAGTTTCTCTCCGGCAACGTGGGGCATTTTGCTTCCATCGCAACCCCTACATGGCTCCTTGTTGCTCTAGGGGTTATACTACTCCCTATGTTAGGGTTTTGAGAAAAAACAAGGTGGAGAAGAGGGTGGGATGCCTGAGATCCAATTGGATTTGAGGCTAAGGGTCCAACCCTTATATAGGGGAGGTTAGCAACACCCTAGCATGCTTTCCCACGAGGAAAAATAGGCCCCTTTATCTATAGGAAACCTCCTTTCCTTGTTTAGGTGTAACTCATCTTTTAATTATTTCCTTGATAATCCATATTCCTTAGTTGTTAGGGAATATGAAAATTATTAATTTTACTCTATTTGTGCTTTGCTTTTAATCCATTGGCCATGAAGTTTTACTTCCTTATAGCAAATAGTATCTCTTTTTGATAACACCAAAAAATCATTCACTATATAGCACATTATTCTCATATTAAGACTTTTTGTATTATTTGTATTTTCTCTTCCTTCTATTCATACCTTCTCCATCGGGACTCCTTGGACCCCAAGAAATCCTACAAATTTGAAATTCCTTTATAAGGATACTTCTTATCTTTCTAGATGCATCTACATCCTTTTTTCCTCATTATCTCATTTATTCTTTTTATTAAAAGATTTCTTTTCAAGGATTTCTCTTCATCTTTTATTTCCTTTTTCCTCTTTTCCTCTTTCTTCCATTAGAAATCATATGTAAACGAAATTTACTCAATTGTGGCCATCAATGCCACTTTCTAGAGGTTTCTATGTATTTCTCATTAATATATTGCTTAATATCCATTATCTTTTATCTTTTTTATTATCTGGACTTTTCCTCTTTTCTTCTCTTTTATATCCATTATTGGATTAACATAATAGTAGGAATCATGAAATTCCTATTAAAAGGGAGATTTGCAAAGAAATCCATTCTTTGAAGCAAAGCATACAACCTTCTCAATTCAAGTCCATATTTATAAAGTTATTACATTTCAATTATCAAAGTCAAGTAAAATTGAGGTCGTAACAACATCCCATATTTCTATTTCAAATAAAAAAGCACTACCTACCCAAGAGTGTTCTTCCTCCTCCACCAATTGATACCCAGTAGCCCCAAATTTTGCCACCTTTTCCTCTTCTTCTTCTTTGACATGTACTATTTTTCTATAGTCGGCTCCACCCCCCCTATGGTTCAATTTATCACCTATTGAGCTTCATTAGTGACCTATCTTCCCCCCCTGATCATCTTCTTGCCCTGGTTTAAGCTCCAACGGTTCTACCCTATAAGAGCCAATACCTACCCTCATTATCTCTTGACACCCTAGCAACTCAAGGATCCTCTAGCCAAGATAACTGATCCCAGACCCACATTTGACCTTCATGATCATTTTTGGACACATAGTGAGCTTCCTTTATAATTTTGGTAGTGATTTGATGCATCTAGCTTGCTTCCCCTATTTATGTTGTTTTTCTGAAGAACTAGTTAATTAGGGGTCTTCTTATCCACCTAATGATTTCTCTGACTTCTACTTGGCCTCATGAAGTTACTTGATTTATTTTTTAGTATCATTTGAGAAGTTCTCCATGGTTCCTATCTTTTTGGAAGCTCCTCAGTCATGGACAAAGCTATACGTCTGTCATGGATTAGAGAAGAAGAATCTAGGCCATGAATTGACCATGGAGGCCACACAATTCTAATCAAACAAATTTTTGTTATAGGGGTATTTTGGTCTTTTCATCCACTTTTATTTTAACAGCTTCACGGGTTGATATATGTCTCAATGACATCCTTTCCCTATTGATTTCATCACATCTAGCATAAGCCTAATGTTTTCTGGTATTTTCACCTTTTATTTATATCGGGTGATGTCATAATATAATTTCCTAAATATTGATTGGTCCATTTTGCAAAATTCATACCTTTTGCATATGGCCTCTGAAAAAATATGGGAAAATGTTCGTTTGAAAGCTCTTTTGATTTTTCTATCATTTGTTGTTTTCAAATGCTATTTTCACAATACATATATTCAAAAATTCAAAGGCCATAATTAGGGTTAAGGATTATAAACTCATGATCTTATTATGATTTTAATCAAATTATAGGTGGTAAGAGGATCAATCAAGTCATAGGACTTGACCCTAATGTGGTCTACTGTAGGTAAGTGAGCCATGCATATTTGGCACAAGTAATTTTTGTTACATCCTTGAAATTCATAGATTTCAATCCTACATGAAAGTAGGGTTCAAATAACAAGAAAGAGAATTGAGTGATCTTGGTTGATGTTTCCAAACCCTAGACTCATATTAAATGATCAATCTAAGGAAATAATGTTCTTTTGAGCATATGTGATCATAGGATGCTAATATAAGGTTCAATGATTATCAAATCCTTAATTTAGTTATTGGGAGTGTATTTAAGTTCATGGAACCTTTGGAAGGCCCAAGTGATGATTCATGGACCTTAGGGGCTCGTTACATCCAATTGGTTAACCAAGGTTTACTTTTGAGTCACTGGGATATGAAATTGAATATCTCTCATCTCATGCATATTATAAATATTAAAGATACTTTTAGTCAAAAGACCATTAAAATATGAGGTAACATGAGATGTTCCAGAAGATTCTAAGATATTAGGTGGTCTAGGTAATTATGTGAAGGATTAATTACTTAGTCCTCAGAAACCAAAATTCGGATAATTCATAGATGAGTTAGTACTTTACCTTCTTGCTAATGTTGAATAATATATAATGGTTTATTTTCCTAGAACTTGAGATGAATGGGATTTTTTATATGTCTTGAATAATTAGTATCCTATCTTGGACTTTCATCTAAAATAAAAGGAATATAGTAGAAGGATAGAGTTACCCAGGACTCAGGTTCCTGAATCCAATAGGATTTTGAGGGAACAGTTGTCCCCTCCATCTAGAAATTGAGTTTCATCAATAGAAATTGGAGTCCAGACTCCTGAAGTCACTGCTTTCCCTCGCAACTCCCTCTCCCAAGTCCAATAAGCATCGTTATCTAAGTTTCCTCAACATTATGAACTAGGAATGGATGGAGAGAGAGATAACTTATTAGAATCACGACCGGTAATGGAATTTTATCTCCTCTAGGCCAATGGAGGTTTGTGAACCATCAAACGCTACCCAGATGTCTATATAAAGACTGGAACACTCTGAGTCACAAGAAAGAACAGACGCCAGCAATGAGCAACATCGCCAGGGCGATGTCCCAACAGTCTAGCGCTCTTCGGAGCTAACTAGGTGGCAGCTGTAGGCAAGCCTGCATCCTGGTGGTGTTCTGAGAGAAGAGGAGGAAGGTGATGGGTGCATGTGGTAACAGTGAGTTAGGAGGCATTGCTGGAGAGGAGGTGAAGAGAGGAGAGAAGTCATGCCAGATGTTATGGCACATCTTTGGTCACAACTACGAGACCTTCCCTAATTGTCATTATGGGGAGAAGTGGCAGCGAAAGAGGTTCTCTAAGCCTGTGTGACTTCCTACGTACATAAGTCAAATGTGAGGGAGGGAGGAAAAGGAGGTGGTGGTCTCTTCTATGAGATGATGGTGTTCTTGGTGCCAAAGCATCCCGTCGTGATCCATAGCGGCAAATGGGGGATTGTCCAGTCAGCTCCATCATAGGTGAGCTCTGTGCACCGACTGCGTTGAGCTCTAATGGGATGGATGTGGAGTTCATAGAGGGAGTTCAAGAGGGTTACCAAAGCCTCTTTGGTACCTCACAACATCGATCTTAGAGAGATAGTGGCAATCATCACCGTCGGGGCTGAGATCGGGCTCCTTCGCGAGAAAGGAGATAATACGGGTCAAAAGACCTAAAGACCCCTCAGGATGAATGTATACCTAAAGTGCATGGAGGTCTTTTTGTTATAAACCCAACCTGATTAATGAAATCACAGTATGATTAACTTATGTTGACATGGCAATTGATAATTGGTCCAAATATGTTAATCTTGCAATAATTGTAGTTAACTAACAATAGCTCTGATGATAGAAAAAGTATATTTGAAATTGATCATAAAAATGAGTAGAATTTGAATAAAATTTAATCAAAGTCTAATTATGCTTCTTTTTCCATTAGTATATGCAATAAATTGTTAGATGTGATTAATAGAAAAAAAACATAGGCTTTCTTTTATATGAAGCTTAATTATTTAGTATGCATGTTTCAGATAATGTTGATTGCATGCTTTGTTGCTTGGATGTTTGGATGCACTCTTAAAGTGCATAAGTTATTCTGCATAGTTTATGTGATGGCATAAGGTACGTGTTACACTTATGAATACATGTATCAAATTCTGAGTTTGCTGAGGTTTCTAGATGAGATTGAACAAATGATAAACTACTAGCTTGTTTAATTACTTCATTCAAATTATAAAGTTCCTATGAGTATAATGTAAAGTAAATAACAATATTCTGAACCCTAGGTTAGACTAATCTTAAGGGTAATGCACACAAGCCCAGAAGGGACAATGATTACACATGAGTACATAATCGGCCTTTAGTGTCGGTTATTTAAGGCCTTTAGTGTCAGTTTTAATGCGACACCTATGTGGGAGCCGCTAAAAGGCCAACAGTTAGGCCTCGGTTCTCAAATTGATGCCACAACCCTTTGCGCGCCACCAAAAACGCACCAGCAGGGGGGTATAGGCGTCAGTTATTAACTTTGAAACTGACACCATAAACCTTTGCACCACAGAAAGGGTGCCATCTGGGGCATTATCAGTGTCGGTTTATTAGTGAACATCGATGCCATATCACCCGTTGCCACGGTCATGCTGGCTAGCACAGCCGTTTTGTCTGGCTAGCCGCCACGACTGTGCTGGCTAGCACGGCCGTAGTGTCAGGCCCTCTGCCATAACTGTGCTAGCCAGCACGGCCGTGGTGTCTGGCCTCATTCGGGAAATCGACGTCGGTTACTAGTAGGGCAACCGACGCCAGAACCATCAATGTAATTATTGATAACCAATGCCACATCACATGCATTAGGAGTCAGTTATAATTATTTATCCGACACTCTAATCATTTGTGGTCGGTTTTAAACAAATAACTGACGCCTATTTCATGTTTTTTTTCTTTTCAGTCTGCAAGCCTGCTATGGCTGGTCGTAAGATGAGAAACCTGCAGTTCAATTATGAACAGTAGGTTTTACGACATCCATTGATATCAGCCAACAACAAGCCACAAACCTACAAAATTTACATCATTAATTTTCACACATTTATCAACCTACAATTCCATTCGATTTTCACACATGTAGAAACATTCATATAGTAGCCAGCAGTTTCATTCATTTTCACATTCACACATATTATAATTCAGAAATTCATTTACAAAATATCATTCTTTAGTCATTATTTGCTATCAACATCCCAATTACATGTTAAAACCCGCACTACTTGTATGGTTGTTGCCCATTCTTCTCTTACATCATTTAATTCTTCCATCATATAGGGAGCATTTACATCTGGTAAGGCCTTTCCTGTAGTGTGGTTAGTTTTAAACACCTTCAAAGAGAATGATGTATATATATAATTAATAATATATAAATAAGATTGATATATTTCATATTATCTAATGAGACTATATATAATACCTCAGGAATGGTATCGATGTCCACTGCGGCATATTTGATGATCATGTGAATAAATAGCATCACGTAGTATGCACATGCCCATCCGTTGTCTTGTGTAGAACACTATAAATTGAAACATACAAAATATTAAAAAATACAACTAATTAAGCATTGTTCACATAAATAATATATACATTGCAGTCGGGAACTTACTTCCACGTTTTTCCAAATTATTGGCTGGTTCTTTTTCCTGGGGACCTTTCCTCCAGCCTTTTTGAACTCATCTAAACCCCTACATGTTAATGTAACACAGTACATTGAATAATTAAATAGTAATGTAATAATATATGTTAACGGATATGAAAATGAAAGATTTCTCACTGGAATAATGCCATTTTCATTTTGTGTCCATATTTTGAATTCAATTTAGTCCCCTTAGGATCTAGATAATAGACAGTGAACGTCTCGGGGACAAAACTAGTAACTCCCAATGCATACCACTAGAGGTAAAAAAGTTAAAAATTAATAACTCAAAATCCACAATAAAAATGTAATTTTCTTAAGTCCAAATTATAAGAAAAGTAAACTTACTCCACATTAAATGGAGCTATTATCACCGTCTTATTATTTTCACCAAAATTTATAAAAGCATCACAACAGTATTGTTGAACTGACGGAGGGTCTTTAGCTACTAGACTAATCAAAGATGGAATAAAAAATCCTACATGTTCGAATGAAAAATATGCACATATCTTGTATAAGTAGCTGCAAACCATGTATTACGTATTAATTACTAAATAAGAAACCAGATCACCAAATCCTACACAAGGTATATGGATGTATAAAGAAGATCTCACCTTATCCATAGCTCTATCACAGATGTATTCAGCCAATCATATCGAAACAACTCCAAAATATCTTGTATAAATAGTTTGCTTTCGTATGATTGACCTGCAGCATCCGCATCTATAGAAATAGTTATAGGGCAATTTATATCATGTTCGCCTAACCATATTGCCATACCCCTACAATTAGGACCTAACGGGACATGTAGGTCCTGTGAAACCCAACTTGGTAATGTTGGAGGTGGAGGTGGAGGCCTAGATGCTCTGGGTGTCTTCTTCTTAACCTGTATATATATATATATATATATATATATATATATATATATATATATATATATATAATTTCATATCAATTGACATCATATACACACACTAACAATTTAACATAATGTAAATTTACCATACAGTTTCAATATAGAGGACATCCGCTTTTGGCCACAGTATCACTCTGTCTTCTGCCTCACCAAGCGTTTCACAATATGGGTGGGCATATGGCAATGGAAGATCCATCCAATTGGGGAATATATGTACCGGGCTCACACGAACCCAACCAGCTGATAATGGAGACCCATGAAACATTTTCCCTGGTAGGGATGGGTAAGCCGACGCCTCTACAATGACAAATTCTTTACTTTTTAAATGACATGGCTTCAACCCCTACAAATTTTTGTGTAAAGAATGTTATATACATATAAACATATCATCTTGAAAAGACTAGTTACTATGTCATAAAAATACTTACAGCGGATGTTCTAGGTGGTGGGTCTACAAGATTACTCCCAACATCTGCAGTAGGAGTAGAGCGGGACGCAATAGGTACTGTCTGCTGAGTGGCAATCACAGATGCCTGCCCCTTGCTCATAGCTTCTTCGAGTTTCCTATCAACTATCTTATCTACCTATACATGGATAAAAGAAATGTTAGCTTCTGATTATTGAATTCTCTTTTACAGTAACATTATAGAGAAAGAATAGGTTACCTCTTCTTGTCATAGTCCCGCTTTTGGGACATGTTTACGCTGGGATGGCCCAAAGAACGCTTTGATGCCCACACCAGTGCATGTAGCCCTAACACGTCCAGGATGCTCTGGGTTACCCAGAGCAACTATCAATTCATCCCTTGTGCCCTCAGGTATGAACTTGCCTTGTTTCCTCAGCTCGTGCAGCTCCCGCTAATCGCCAAAACAAAAATTTGTAATTAAGTAAACACCACAAATAATCAATATTTGAATGATTTCTCTAAGAGTAGTATTTTACCATTTTTTTAGCCGCCTCAGCAGTTGCGGGCTTCCTTATTTCTCCCTTCTTATTTTGCCTCCCAGCTATCCAGACATCATGGAGAGGCAGAGGTATGTTACCTATAGTAGAGGACTCTTGAGTAGTAGCAGATTGAGCAGTAGACTTAAGCATGTAGTCTTTGGTGAATGCCTGCATACCCCTTTGGACCCATTGTGTTGTCATGCCCATTCAGTGCACGCCTTGCTTTTTTCACCTCACTGAGGGCCTAGTTAGTATGTACATTAATGATTTGGTTTGTAACACTAAATGTTAATCTTGAATAGGTGAATACAACATATATTAATTAAATTGGGAGTGACGCCTAATACCTTGAATTCAACAGTTTGTCTTGAAGCAACAAACGCGTCCCATTCTTCTTGGTCCAGGAAGTCCACTGTTCAGTGGTTGTCTTCTTCCTCTTGTCACCTTGTTTTATGTATTCTCGGGTGAGATTTGTCCTACTATTCCTTAGGACTCTCCCACAGCGTTGCATCACACATTTTCGATGCATCTTTTCATCCAATTCAAATATACTCTGCAAAATAGAATTGCTATTAAGTAGTATCCAAAAAATTAGTAATCTACAAAATAGAATTGCAAATTAATAATAACTCATGCATAAATCCTTCCATATTACGTCTTTCTTCCCCTTAGGAACTTTATGCCAAGAATCTATCCTACAACCGCAATGGCTACGAGTAACATACCCAAGATATGAAACAAACGAATTGTGATTCACTCCAATTGCATTTCCTGCATTCTCAAAATCCACAACAAGTTTGGGTCCATTGCCCCTTTGCGCTATTAACTTCTTCATCATAGTGATGCCCCTTCTCTTGTCAACTTTTTGGTGCTGCTCATCAAGTGCCTCAAGTGCTTCAGAGGGTACATGTTCATCATCAACCTAAAATTTGATAAAATAAGCACACTTATAGGATATAACTATAAATGGACATGTGGATATAAATATATGATATATTTTTAAAACTTAAATTGTGAGGTGGCACATTGATGTCCTCACCCTCATGGTAATCATCAACACAGTCATCAGGAGAATGCTCGGCCATCTGAAAGTTCACATTCACATTGTAAAGTTCACATTGTAAAGTAATTCACATTGTAAAGCTCACATTGTAAAGTTTGCATTCACATTGTAAAGTAATTCACATTGTAAAGTTCACGTTGTAAAGTAATTCACACTATAAAATTTACATTGTAAAGTTTACATTCACATTGTAAAGTAATTCACATTGTAAAGTTCACATTCAAAAAAATAAAACATATAAAAAAATATAAACATGCCTCTAATATTGCAATTTTTATCAATTACCAATCCTTCATTGTGATATCCGCGCACATACAAGTCATCATTAGCTTCAATATTTGCCGGTGTTGGCAACCCAACTGAGAATGGACTGGAGTCATCATACTTATCATTATACTCTTCTTCATCTATAGGATCTTCAACAAACGGTCTTTTACCATGAAGAACAACCGACCATTTATCATTTGCAGGATCATCAATATAAAATACTTGTTTCTCCTATGATGCCAATATGAATGGTTCACCCTTCTTGCCAATCTTTTCAAAGTTCACTAAATTGAAACCCAATTCATCCACTATAACTCCTTTGGTGTTATCAACCCAATTACATTTGAAGAGTGGAATTCTAAAATCTATGTAGTCAAACTCCCATATGTCTTCAATGACACCGTAATATGACATTTTAGCTTCACGTGGACTCTTATCCTTTGCACTTGCAAAAAACATAGTCGACGCTTGAAGGGTGACCCCACTATTTTGGATGACACTCTTATCATCTTGGCGCTTTGTGTAATACGTGAATCCATTAATGGCATACCCTTCATAAGACATAACATTCAATTTTGGTTTAAAGGTGAGTCATTTGATAGTTTCAGTAATATCATCTGGTGTTTGAGATAGTTGATGTAAGACTTTATCTTCAAACCACTTAATAAATGTCTTGTTATGCTCTCTAGCAAGCCACATTGTATTGGTTCGAGGATATTGTCTCTTGATGAAATTGGTATGTTCCTCGATATAAACACTCACTTCATCCATGTTGTGTAAAATATACAAGTGACCTTGTTCCAACTGCTCACGACTGATTACTTTCACCCATGATCCCAAAATTCATTTGCCAAATTACTCCTCAATATTCTTGTCATTACCAGGAGTGTCATTACCATTGAGAAAGTCATTGAAAAAATCCATAACCTCTCTCTCCACATAAACCTCAATAATACTCCCTTCAGGTCGATAACGATTTCGAACATCACTTTTAAAAATGCTCATGTATCGTTCAAAGGGATACATCCAATGCAAGAAAACTTGTCCCAAAATTTTCACTTCCCTAGTCAAGTGGACAACAAGATATAACATGATATCAAAGAAAGACGGAGGAAAATACATCTCAAGCTGACATAGGGTAACAACCACTTCTCTATGCAAATTATCAAGAGTATCAGGGTCAATAACTTTGCTGCACAAACTGTTGAAAAAGAAACAAAGTCTGGTGATTGCTAACCTTACATGCTTCGGCAATATAGATCGAATTGCCACAGGCAATATTTGTTGGATTAGAGTGTGACAATCATGAGATTTAAGACCTATCAACTTTAGATCTTTCATTGATACGAATCTACAAATGTTGGATGAGTAACCCTGTGGCACCTTAACATTTACCAAACATTCACAAAAAGCTTTCTTCTCCTTTCTAGACAATGTGTGATAAGCGGGAGGTAAGTATGTTCTCTGATTTCCCATTTCACATAATTTTATTAATTCTGACCTTATTCCCATTTCACGTAGGTCCAGTCTGGATTTTAGCCCATCTTTAGTCTTACTTGGTATATTCAACAAAGTACCAACGACACTATCATAGACATTTTTCTCAAAGTGCATGACATCGATACAATGCCTAACTATCAAAGAACTCCAATAAGGAAGATTCCAAAATATTGACTTCTTCTTGAATAAAGATTTGTCACTCCGTGTGGCCATAGTACATTGTGATCTCTTACCAAATCCATTGACAAAGTATTTTACTCTTTCATAAACAACCTCCCCTGGTATAGGTTTAGGTGCACTCCGTTCCTCATTCAATCCATTGAATGCTTTGTGCTTCCTGTGATACGGATGGAATTTTGTAAGAGACCTTCGATGACTGAGATATACAGTCTTACCGCCATGTTTTAGTCTTGTTGAATCAATGTTCTCTTCACATATAGGAAACCGTAACATCCTAGGATTTCAGGCCTCAAATAACATGATCTTAAAAGGAATGATTGGACTACCCATATCACCAAGGTGCACCTCCTTTTATGGGAGCCCATCACTAAAGAACTCCATAGTTAAGTGTGCTCAGCTTGGAGTAGTACTAGGATGGGTGACTAGTCGGTAAGTTGATCCTGGCTTGCGTGCGTGAGTGAGAATAAAGCGCACAGTTAAGGCTAGTGGTGGTCTGCGGTGCCAGTCATCGTTCCTGAAACTCTACTAGACCCTAGGGTAGTGGGCCCGAGCGTTACAAATGACATCAGAGCCAATTCCCTTCAAGTAGGTGGGGCCCACATGGGCCTATGGCATGCCATTCTTTGAGCCGTACGATCCACACATGTTAGAAAGGGATATCCGAGTTGATGGATCCACCCATGCGCTGGTAGTGTCCAGGCATGTTGGAAAGGGCTATCCAAGTTGATGGAGCTGCCCTTGCGTTGGTAGCTATGATCGGGAGCTGGATGTACATGGGCCATTTGGGTCAGCACTGAAATGGGGATGATTATGAGGTCATATAGTTGAGCCTTGATGAGGACGTCAAGAGTCTAAGTGGGGGAGATTGTAACATCCTAGGATTTTAGGCCTCAGATAACATGATCTTAAAAGGAATGATTGGACTACCCTATCACCAAGGTGCACCTCCTTTTCTAGGAGCCCATCACTGAAGAACTCCATAGTTAAGCATGCTCAGCTTGGAGCAGTACTAGGATGGGTGACTAGTCAGGAAGTTGATCTTGGCTTGCACGCGTGAGTGAGAATAAAGTGTGCAGTTAAGGCTAGTGATGGTCTGTGGTGCCATTCATCGTTCCTGAAACTCTACTAGACCCTAGGGAACTGGGCTCGAGCATTACAGACACGTTTTAGGTCCTTTGACACTATATCTCGACAAATTCCCATATGCTAGAAAGTCATTAATAGTGCAAAACAACATAGCATGTAAACAAAATGTCTCTCTTTGTGAAGCATCATAGGTCATCACACCTTCACCCCAGAGTTTCTTTAAGTCATCAATTATAGGTTCAAGATAAACATTGATATCATTTCCAGGTTATTTAGGGCCCGATATCAACAATGAAAACATTACGTACTTATTTTTCATACACAGCTAGGGAGGAAGATTGTATATAACAAGCATGACTGGCCAAGTGCTATGTTGGATGCTCAATGTCCCGTATGGATTCATCAAATCTGTACAAAGCCCAAGTCTTAGATTCCTGACTTCTTCACCAAATTCAAGGTATAATAGATCAATCTTCTTCCACTGTGGGGAATCAGACGCATGTCGTAGGATCCCATCATTATTTTTCTTAACATCTGCATGCCACCTCAAATTCTTTACATCTATCGGATTGGCAAACAAGCATTGAAACTGTGATATTATAGGTAGATACCACATCACCTTGACAGGAGAACCAATTTTGGACTCCCCCGAAGTCGTCAATTTATACTGTGATGCACCACATTTTGGACAATCTTTCAAATCCACATAGTCCTTTTGAAATAATACACAATCATTCAGGCATGCATGTATCTTATTGGCATCCATTCCCATTGGGCACAACAATTTTTTTACCTGGTATGTTGAGATTGACAGCTCGTTTCCTTCAGGAAGCATTTCTTTCAAAAAAGACAACAATGACGTGAAGCTTTTATCGCTCCATCTATTGTTAGCTTTCAGCTTATACAATCTCAACACAGTGCTAAGCTTCATAAACTTCGTACAACCTGTGTATAATGATATCTCAACATCATGCACAATGTTTCTAAAAATGGGAGGTGGATCAGTGTGCTCTACCCCACAACTATCCAACATCGCATCAACGATGTCTACTGGAACTGGTTAATTCACATCTACGTCATCGGAGGCAATTTCTTCTTCCACACAAGCACTGCTATCGACATCCACTGGTTTCGGGTTTGAAATCTCTCCATGCCAGTGCCATTCTATATAGCCTTGTATAATCCTATTGCACATGACATGACTTTTGATTTCGTCACGAATGCTGACTTTCAAGTTGTTACCGCAATGCCTACATGGATAGTAGAACTTATCTCCAGGTTGTTTCCTATGTTCCTCGGCAAATCTAATAAACTGGTCAAGACCAGAAATAAACTCTGGGGTGCAGTGATTGCGAATGGACATCCATGATCTATCCATTCTATGATCAAAGAGAAAATAAGTATATATTACAACAAGATTAGGGTCTAGGATTAGAGTTTTTGCATGGTTAAAACTTTAGGCCAACAAATACATGTATTGTCATTCTTATATATAATTAATGTGTACCACCTATCCCATTCTTGAACACCTAATATCACTAGTAAGTGTATAATGTCTATTGGGTTTTCAAGAAAATTTCAGCAGCATTTCCCCGCTATTCTCTAAGTGCATATGTACTTAGAGAACAAATGGATAAATGTTGCTGAAAGTTTCCTTGAAAACCAAATACACATTATACAGTTACATCCTAAGTGAGATTAGGTGTTCAAGAACAGTCCCAAACCAGGGACTATCCAAGATTTACTCCTAATGAGTAAATCTTGGATGGGTTTCTAGGCCAACAAATACATGTGTTGTCATTCTTATATATAATAAATGTGTATCACCTATCCCATTCTTGAACACCTAATCTCACTAGTAAGTGTATAATGTATATTGGGTTTTCAAGAAAATTTTAGCAGCATTTCCCCGCTGTTCTCCAAGTGCAGATGTACTTAGAGAACAAACGGGAAAATGCTACCGGAATTTTCTTGAAAATGAAATACACATTATACACTTACATCCTAACTGAGATTAGGTGTTCAAGAACAGTCCAAAATTGGGGACTATCTAAGATTTACTCCTAATGAGTAAATCTTGGATGGGTTTCTAGGCCAACAAATACATGTGTTGTCATTCTATAACATTGATTTCAACATTTTGAGTGTCCATGCATGTTCATCATCAAGATAAAGATTACACATAAATTAGTATGACCTAGGGATGGGGATATTCATAATTGATTTCAAAATTTCAAACTAGCTCATGCATTATCATTAATCTACATCATACAATAGGGATTCATGTAGATGTTAGGGTGACACATCACTACAAAATCAAAGATTTAACGTTAGGGTTTTAATATCTTACATAGATTGATCACATGATTTTAGGAATATAGTTAATTCAAGATTATGGTGAAATGAGTATTAGGGTTTTAATATCTTAATTCAACATGCATCAAAATTTACAGAAATTAGGTCAAGCATTAGTATTCAATTGCAAATGTATCATCTTCTTCCTGCTCCCTCCTTAACAAATGGATAAAATCAAGGCCACGACCATGTGGGCTGGCCACGACCGTTGTTGTGTTGGCCTACCATGCCTGTGCTGGCCAGCACGACCGTGGTCAACCAACACAGCCACGGCCGTGGCCAGCCCACGCGGTCGTGGCCTTGTTTTAATTAATTTGGTAAGGAGAGGGAGTAGGAGGAAGAAGAAGAGGGGCAGAGGGGCATGAAGGAAGAAGTAGAAGGCTACCTAGCAGCATGGAGAAGAGCGGCGGTGGCGGTGTGAGAGCTATGGTAGTGAGCAGAGAAGGCGACGACGGTGGAGGTTGACTGCGGTGAGCAAAGAAGGCGGTGGCAATGGAGGTTGATTGCGGCGAGCAGAATGGAAACAGGAGAAGGAGGACGTGGCGGCGACGACGAGTAGAGACGCACCACCAGCAGCAGCAACAAGCAGTTGGTTGAATGTGGGTGGGTGGGGGCGTCGTCGGGTGATTTTAGGCGAGCAGTAGTAGAGGAATTCTCGTGATGAAACAGAAGAAAGGGGAAGACTCGGGTGATCGTGGGTCTATTTAGGTTGTAAAAGGCGTCGGTTATCTACAAAACCGAAACCTAAAATCTTAACTGTCGGTTGATAGTAACAAACCAACGTCCAATTAGACATTCCTTTACCCTAATTTTTTCGACAGGGACGTTGCACGCACTCTCATCACGTCGGTTATGCTAAGACAACTGACGCCCATATTAGAACATTTGGCGCAAATTTTATCCTCATTCAATGTCAGTTATTAGGTAAAACACCAACGTTGTATCTGATACTTTGGCGCAATTTTTATTTTGCTCTAAAAAATTGGATTTCGTGGGCTACTTTAGGCATCAATTTCTTTTCTTAAACTGACATTGAATAAAAAGCGATACTCGTGTCTAGATAGTCTTCAAATATAGACATCGGATGTCCTTATTAACCGATGTTTAATGTTAACAACGTCGGTTTTACTAAAAAACCGAGGCCTCTAAAAGCGACGTTGAACGTTGTTTTTGTAATAGTGACACCTTAGGTAGTAGACCAGATATGGGTTAGAATACAAAAGCAAGTGTATGATCTAATGTTCTTATGTTCAAATAAAACATGTTTGTTTGTGTACTTGTGATTATTGGATGAACCCACGTACCAGTATAGCAATATACTGACCGCATATTTGTTTTTCGGTATTTTAGGTACCTCTAATACTTGATTTGTGGACATGGGGTTAGCGAATAAAGATGTTGAAGACACTAAAGTTATTAATGAAGGTTTAGACATACTGGTGTATCATCATACATGTACAAGTCAATCCTTTATAAAATTTATGTAACTCCTTAGAGGAGCTTTTTATGCAAACATGTAAATATTTGTTCATTAATGGAAATTATTTACTATTATGTATTATTTCTTGAATCTGGTCCTAGAATTTATGTGTAATGATATGTTACTTTAAGGTCTTTTTGACACTCAAAAGTGTGGGTTGTTACAATTTTGGTTTACTGCATGCTTATTTATGATCACACACATAGATGATTTCATGAATTATGAATGCATCCTCAAGAAGACATCATGTATACCTATCATTGTTTGCTGGGTTGTTTACTCATATTCTATGGTAAAACTTTAGTTAGGAAGGGGAAACCCTATTATGATTTATGAGGGAGAAATACCATCATGGTAATAAGAGGGAGAAATTTCATCATGTTAAAGTTCAAGGATCATGTTAATGTAAATGTTGATGCAAATGTTAATTTTAATGTTAAGATAAGAGGAATTGAATCAGTTTTGATATTTTTCTTGAATCATGGACCACAAATGATCATCAAGGGATTTCCTAGAATCAAGGTATTTCCTAGAAATCATGTTCTCTTAAGTGGGCATCATAGAGAGATACATATATTTACTATTCAATTTATCATTTTTAAAGTTACTCAATGAAAGTTTACTATAAACCATGTTCACATTTATGTTAAGTTATTTCATGTTAATTTTACTCAAGTGAAGTTATATTTACATTTATGTAATATAAAGTGCCAAATACCACTTACTGGTGAGATGTCTATTTTGCATGGTTGGGGATGCGATGTCTGCATGACTTGGACCAAGTGAAGGGTAAAAAGGAAAAATCAAGAATAGAAGATCTTCAAGATTTTCCTGGTGGGGTGCCATTTATCAAAGAAATCCAGAGATTTTGATGTCATGTATGTCATGTTTAGCCATGTCACCAATTAGAATAGGTTTCATATATGAACATTATGTAGTTTCCTTTTGTCATGAACTATGTATGAATCCATTTTAAACAAATGCGAAGTGTTTCATTTACTTAAGTTGCATGATCAACATATTGTGACACCCCCATTGAGTAAGAATTCTTCCTCTATTGTGATATGAAAAGTGGGGTGTTACACTGTCGCACTTCAATTAAAACTCTTCACCTTTCAATAATTATCCTTATAAAACTAAGATTCCCCATAACTATTCCCTATCACATAATGAACCATGGGAACCATTCCATTTTAATCCTAGTTGTTGTCCTTGGTATACAAATATGTGCCATTTTATCCATGACATGTTCCAAAGAACTCAAGAAAAGATGACGGAGTGGCTGATAGGAAATCAGTTGAGTCAACATAACTCTCGCATTCAAACACTAGATTCTGCTCACAATTAGAGGATACCACTATCATCGGGCCTTCGATAGTAATTTGGGCGCTCGCGGGGAGGCAACCCAGTGATTTGCTTCCCTCAATCTTAGGTTTGGAATTTTCTCATAATGAGCAAAATTCTAAGTCTGGGGTGGACGTGAGTGGTACATAACAATTCTACTAGCCTATCTTCCCTTTATTCAACATTTTGTTTTTGTCATATCAATTGTTAAATGTAGTTTGATTTTATTATATTTTTTTCCTTATTTTGAAAAAATTTCCCTTTATCTAGTCACTCAATATAAATAGATTTATATCATTATACACTTTTGAATTTAGTACATCTTATTTGCATTTTTTTAAAAAATTTCAACGATTGGAAACATCATGTCACTTAGGACCCCAAACTAGCATCAACCCTTGGAAATGTTGGCAATTCATTTGGAATAGATAAAAACCAAACATGAATTTTCTCTATTTTAAATTGTAGATTAACTTGTCATAAATCTTGTAAAATGTGTTGATAGGAAGAATGTATATGATGTAATGACACTCCTTGAAAAAAAAGTGAAAGTTTATAAGCACATGAACAATCATCTCCCTCCTTCTTCTCTTAAAGAAAAAGTAGAAAGAACCACTCCTAGACAAACTCCATGTCTAGGGTGGTATGCTCCCCATCTCAATTCTTCCATACCCCTCGTATCTAATTGGGGTGTACCATCAAAAGATGCCAAAGATCACATTGGAAAAATGTGGTCAATGTAACTGCACTCCACTAATAAATAAATCCCCAGTCAAATAGAGGAGGGATCATCTTCTTCCCCACCTCCTTCATCTTGTTCCTATGCAAAAACTCACAAAATGAAAGACAAATTAGAGTGTAAAAGTAGAAGAAAGGCAAATTCTATTTCCTACAAAGTCTTGATTTGAAAAAAAAAACTATGAATTATGTCTTCAACAGGGAATATAGAGTTTTGTGTTATGCGGTTCTAAGATATTAGGCTTGGAAAAATAAAGAGGTAATGAACATAATGATGGTTATGAGGGTGATTATGGACATGTTGCTAGTGAAAATTGGAATTATTTGTGACTTATTTTCTAGAGGGCAAGGAAAGATTCAAGTCCAAGGTATTTTGATGAATGCATATTGATCGTTTTTTAGATATAAATTTCATAGTCTTTCTCATATGATTTTCTTCTCTTTTTTATTAATTTTTTTACGAATAATTGCAAATAGTCATTTTTAATCAAATATGAAAATTCTTATCCTTTTCATGTATGTTTTCCATATTTTTCATTCAAAGTACAATTCTAACCATCTCACTAGCTGATCTGAATGGCTCATACAATGAAACGGTCATTTCATTGTGAAGGGTGCCACCTCTCGGAACCCATACAGTCATTTTGGCCTCAACATTTGCCTTTTCTATTCATTAGTCGAGACTAACATCCCTAGTCTTTCAAACACTCAGTTCGTGGTGCCAACCAATCATCTCAATTCACAAAATATTAGCTCACTTTGTTTCACTTCCAAGTTTCCTCAATATCGTGCCACCACCTTGCCTTAGGGTTTCTTCCTTGGCATGTGTGTGCTCAAGCATCAGTCGTGTGTTTCACTTATTCAGGTGTCAGTTCAATGTTGTTTCATCATCAATACTTGTCAGCTAGAGGATCCTTCACCCTAATTCTTAGGTTTTGACCCGCTGGTCTGGGCCCATGCCCCTTTAGGCCCCAACCGATCATTTGGGATTGTGAACTGATCAGTTGGTTGCACGCAAACTGAACATTTTTGAAAATGCCTCCCATTTCCCTTTCCAAACCCTTTTAGAGTGTCCACCCCTCCTTACCCTAAAGGGGGGGGGCTCCACGAAGAAAAGGCATCCAACTTTTTGTACTTGCAAATTTACTTTGTGAACTGTTATTTTATTTAGCATGTGTAATCTTCTAGTTTTTCATTAAAGTTAGTTTTGTTCTCAAGATCTCCAATTCTTGTTTTACCTTCTTGATATCTTTTGATACAAGAAACTAAGAATGGCAGCCATTTCATGTTCACTTAGCTAGAGTCCCTTTGGATTCTTTTGTGTCCTATTCTATGGCCTCACTTCTTTCCTCCTTCATTCTCCTTTTAGCTATTAAAGATCGCAAGTAGTTTTCCACATCAAGGCATGGGGAGTAGCCTCATAGACATATTGTAACATAGATTGGTTCTTTATATGATTGCTTCAATTAGATCATAATTTTTTTGGACAATCGCCTTATTTAAACAACTTGATCTCTCATTTCTATCGAACATTAGTCTTGAGGGATGTGACCGCATAACCCAAGGCTCAGAACAACCAACCAAATCCACATGAATCAGGACGAGACCTCAGAAGGATAATTGTTAGGATGTTGTGCTAGGATCTGTGGGTTCCAGGACCAACGGATCCATAAGGATCTTTGTTGGTTTTTAGGGGAGGCAGAGAAGGCAGCGGAAAAAAAAATTTCTCCTCCCAAAACCCAAAACAAAGAAACGTGTCAACGTCTATACAATAGGAAAGGATGGTTTGTGGAATCATACCTTGTCCTGAGGCTTGCTCAATGACAATACCTCGTGGCTTGCGCGGTCTTCACCTCTGGTCTTGGACGGTGTCTGTGCAGCTCTTGGTCGCATCGGGGCTGACGACTCCTGGTCTCACCGGGACTGTCGGGATTGACAGCTATCCTCCGAGCGACAGAAATCTCCCGCCTCTGAAGTAGTCCACACGGACCACATGGAACTACAATCTCCTTGTCCCACAAGGAATTGGAAGGAGTCACACCCTCTTGTCGGCGTACTAGTCACCGACACACTCTCCTGCCACCAGTCGCTTTCTGCAGTTGTCTTTCCCTTGTTGTGCCTCCCTTATCGGATATCACTTGCTCGGGCTCTCTCGGTTACCAAAACCAGAGAGAACGAAAACTTTACAGAGCAACTAGTTGCACTGGGTTGTACTTTGAGAATCCCCCAATACCCCTATATATAGGAGGGTCATGGAACATGGTTCTCTATCCCGGGCAATGCAGGACTAAAGCAGGAATAGAAGGGTTTGAGATTTTCCACAAAAAACAACCAACTGCACAACCTGAACCGATCGTTTCATTTCTGAAATGATCGGTTGGGGACCTGAGTCAGTCAGTTGACACCTCAACCAATCGGTTGGGACCCATGAAACGGTCAGTTCACTTCTAAATCGGTCGATTCGTGGTCCTGGTCAGTTCCCGATTGACTTTTCATCTTTTGTTTCTAATTGGTATCAAATACCAATCCTTGTTGGGCAAGTGAAATGAAAGGAAATTTCTCATGAACCTGACTTTCCCAACTTG